>LR778254.1:4892880-4917880 GCA_902810595.1 Coregonus sp. 'balchen' | reverse complement strand
GAGTTCGCATGCGCGTGTGTGTGTACGTGCGTGTGCACGTGTGTGTGTGTGTGTGTGTGTGTGTGTGTGTGTGTGTACGTGCGTGTGCCCGTGTGTGTGTGTGTGTGTGTGAGTTAGTACTGGCGTGGTGTAAATGCGTGTGCACGTGTGTGTGTGTGCCGTGTGTGTGTGTGTGTGTGTAGTGAGTGTGTGCCTGTGTGGGGTGTGTGTGTGTGTGTGTGTGTGTGTGGTGACCGTGTGTGTGTGTGTGTGTGTGTGGTGTGTGTGTGTGTGTGTGTGTGTGTGTGTGTGTGTGGTGTGTGTGTGTGTTGTGTGTTGTGAGGACTGTTAACATAAAGTCAGACAAGGCCACGGCCACCCTCTGAATTTCTGACGGCCAAATGAGAGAGGAGCGAGGGAGAGAGAAGAGAGGGGAAAAGGGGGAGAGAGAGAAGGGGGGAAGGGGGAGAGGGAGAGGAGAAGGGAGAGAAGAGAGACGGAGGCAGCTTAACATGGTGTCTTCAGGCCCAGAGTGGCTTTACAGATAACAGGATTACCAAGACCACAGTTTCCCCACCGCAGCCTCCATCCTTCCGTCCGTCCCTCTGTCCACACTCATACTCCCATCACTCTCCCTCCATCCTTCCACCCCCTCCAGCCTCCACCCCTCTCCTCTGCCCCGCTCGGGCCCAGAGACATAGCTCCTACCCGGGTCTGTGATAGACCACGACCAGCCTCCTCTCCTCTCCGCTGGGGAATAACAGACACATGTAGCTAATCTCTCCAGGCCGGGCTGGATGACAGGAAGAGGTTAGATCCTGACTGCACCAAACCAAACCCTTATACGACACAACACAACACTACAGCCGGATCCTGGAAGGACAGGGAGGAAACCCTGAACCGTTTTAAGAGATTAGCTGTAGCCTGCCAAGTCCTCTGAGAAGTCATTCAGTATACTTCAAACCCCTTGGAGGGTTGTGTTTCATTGAAGTTTGGTTACATTCATAACAATAATAGAAGAGTCCTTGAAAGGTCACGATGGATAAATCTTTATCTAAAACAGTATAATGTAAATCTATTGTTATTTGTTGCTGCTGTGGCTTCAGAAGACGACTAAGAAGTACACTTCAAGCTATTTAGTAGGTTTCAAAATAGTGCACTCTTGAGTTCTAACACAGTAATATTAATTAAAAGGTCAAGTATGATAGATGCAACTACTTTCCGTATCTATAACAACAAGCACTACTACATAAACAAGTACTACTACATAAACAAGTACTACTACATAAACAAGTACTACTACATAAACAAGTACTACTACATAAACAAGTACTACTACATAAACAAGTACTACTACATAAACAAGTACTACTACATAAACAAAGTACTACTACATAAACAAGTACTACTACATAAACAAGTACTACTACATAAACAAGTACTACTACATAAACAACAAGACACTGTAACATCATCAGACCTTCATCAAACATCACAGTGAAATGGCTGTTACACAGACACACACACACAGACACAGACACACACACACACATTCACACACACACATTCACAGACACACACACCACACACAGACACACACACACACACACACACACACACATTCACAGATACAGACACACACACACACACACACACACACAGACAGACACACACACACACCCTGAGCTTCATATTGTTGTGTGGAAGAGAGCAGATAGATTATTCCAGAAGAAAAAAATAAATGTGTGTGTGTGTTATTTTATTTTTTTCTTCTGGAATAATCTATCTGCTCTCTTCCACACAACAATATGAAGCTCAGGGTGTGTGTGTGTGAGTGTGTGTGTGAGTGTGTGTGTGTGTGTGTCTGTGTCTGTGTGGGTGTGTGTGTGTGTGTGGTGTGTGTGTGTGTGGTGTGTGTGTGTCTGTGTGTGTGTGTGTCTGTGAATGTGTGTGTGTGAATGGTGTGTGTGTGTGTGTGTCGTGTCTGTGTGGTGTGTCTGTGGTAACAGCCATTTCACTGTGATGTTTGATGAAGGTCTGATGATGTTACAGTGTCTTGTTGTTTAGTAGTAGTACTTGTTTATGTAGTAGTACTTGTTTATGTAGTAGTACTTGTTTATTGTAGTAGTACTTGTTATGTAGTAGTACTTGTTTGTAGTCGTAGTACTTGTTGTTTATGTAGTAGTACTTGTTTTGTAGTAGTACTTGTTTTATGTAGTAGTACTAGTTTATGTAGTAGTACTTGTTGTTATGTAGTAGTTACTAGTTTATGTGTAGTTTCTTGTTTATGTAGTAGTATGTTTTGTAGTAGTACTTGTTTATGTAGTAGTACTTGTTTATGTAGTAGTACTTGTTTATGTAGTAGTACTTGTTGTTTATGTAGTAGTACTTGTTTATGTAGTAGTACTTGTTGTTTATGTAGTAGTATATTCGTGTTGTTTATGTAGTAGTACTTGTTTATGTAGTATTACTTGTTGTTTATGTAGTAGTACTTGTATGTTTATGTTTTAGTAGTACTTGTTGTTTATGTAGTAGTACTTGTTTATGAGTAGTACATTGTTTATGTAGTATTAACGTTGTTTATTAGAGTACATTAACTTGTTTATTAGAGACTTTACATCTCTTTATTAGTAGATATTACATCTCTTTATTAGAGTAGTAACATTCTTTATTAGTAGACATTAACATCTTTTATTAGAGATATTAACATCTCTTTATTAGAGATATTAACATCTCTTTATTAGAGACAGTAACATCTCTTTATTAGAGATATTAACATCTCTTTATTAGAGACAGTAACATCTCTTTATTAGAGACAGTAACATCTCTTTATTAGAGATATTAACATCTCTTTATTAGAGACAGTAACATCTCTTTATTAGAGACAGTAACATCTCTTTATTAGAGATATTAACATCTCTTTATTAGAGACAGTAACATCTCTTTATTAGAGACAGTAACATCTCTTTATTAGAGATATTAACATCTCTTTATGGCAACGCATGAAGCTCTAACCTGTCAGCTTCCTTTTATAGAACAGACTAATTACAGACAGTATAGTTGTCTATGGCACCATATTCCCTAGATTGTGCACATATTTTCAAAAGTAGTGTCATTTGGGACAGTCTTTTAAAACACATTATAATAGAACTACATATTTACGATCGGGGGCATAAGAAAAGGCCTAAAACGATTATCAGTGGGAACATGCACATTGAGAAAAGCATGACTTGTGTAGTTCTGAAAAATACTGCAGAGTACAAAGGAGAAATTAATTAAAACATTTTCTTTCCATTTGAGCCCAAATGAGGCTCAGGGAATTTAATGGCTACAACAAGTCATTTTAAACCCACCAGAATAAAATAAAAAAAAACGATTAAATCGTCTGATTCTGTATTATTACTCATAATAGTAGAGAGAAAGCCATTCTCCTTTATATCTCCAACAACCTTCACCATTCAATAGTTAGTTCAACAGATATGGACAGTCACATATAACAGATATGGATGTGCATCCCAAATGGCACCCTATTCCAGAGCCCTGGTCAAAAGGGAGTGAATAGGGTGCCATTTTGGACACAAGCCATGGTCAAATACACTGAACATAAATATAAACGCAACATGTAAATTGTTGGTCCCATGTTTCAGGAGATGAAATAAAATATCCCAGACATTTACCATTTCGCACAAAAAGCGTATTTCTCTTAAATTTTGCGCACACATTTTGTTTACATCCCCTGTTAGTGAGCATTTCTACTTTGCCAAGATAATCCATCCACCTGACAGGTGTGGCATACGGTATCAAGAAGCTGATTAAACAGCATGATCATTACACAGGTGCACCTTGTGCTGGGGACAATAAAAGGCCACTCTAAAATGTGCAGTTTTGTCACACAACACAATGCCACAGATGTCTCAAGTTTTGAGGGAGCGTGCATTTTGCATGCTGACTGAAGGAATGTCCTCCAGAGCTGTTGCCAGAGAACTGAATGTTCATTTTAGAGAATTTGGCAGTACGTCCAACCGGCCTCACGACTGCAGACCACATTGTGTGGGCGAGCGGTTTGCTGATGTCAATGTAGACCGATTTCCTTATATGAACTGGAACTCAGTAAAATCTTTTAAATTGTTGCGTTTTATATTTTTGTTCAGTATAGTTTAAAAGTGAGACTGACAGGCTGTGGGTGGTGTATCAAGCATATGTACAGACATCTACAGTACAGCTATGTAAATATGAAGTACCTATTATTTTACCAGGCAGCTATGTAAATATGAAGTACCTATTATTTTACCGGCAGCTATGTAAATATGAAGTACCTATTATTTTACCGGCAGCTATGTAAATATGAAGTACCTATTATTTTACTGGCAGCTATGTAAATATGAAGTACCTATTATTTTACCGGCAGCTATGTAAATATGAAGTACCTATTATTTTACCGGCAGCTATGTAAATATGAAGTACCAAATATTTTACAGGCAGCTATGTAAATATGAAATATCTAATATTTTACGGCAGCTATGTAATATGAATCTATTATTTACGGCCTATGTAATATAGAAAATACAGTATTACTTTATATATTTTACAGGCAGCTATGTAAATATGAAGTACCTATATTTTACCGGCAGCTATGTAAATATATTAATTACGCGTATGTAATATAAGACTATTTTGACGCTATGTAAATTGAGTACCTATATTTTACCGGCAGCTATGTAAATAGTTAGTTAATCCTAATATTTTACTCAGCGGCGCTATGTAATAGAAGTACCTATTATTTTACGGCAGCTATTAATATGAAGTACTATATTTACCGGCAGCTATGTAATATGAGTACCTATTATTTCTAACCGGCAGCTATGTAAATATAAGTACTAATATTTTACGAGGCTATGTAAATATGAAGTACCTATATTTTACCGGCAGCTATGTAATATGAAGTACCTATTATTTTACGCAGCTATGTAAATATGTAAGTACCTAATTAATTTACCGCAGCTATGTAAATATTAAGTATCTAATATTTTACAGACGGCTATGTAAATATGAAGTACCTATTATTTTACCGGCAGCTATGTAAATATTAAGTACTATTATTTTACAGCAGCTATGTAAATATGAAGTACCTATTATTTTACCGGCGCTATGTAAATATGAAGTATCTAATATTTTACAGGCGCTATGTAAATATGAAATATCTATATTTTACCGGCGCTATGTAAATATGAAGTATCTATATTTTACCGCGCTATGTAAATATGAAGTACTATTATTTTACCGGCAGCTATGTAAATATGAAGTACCTATTATTTTACCGCAGCTATGTAAATATGAAGTATCTATATTTTACCGGCAGCTATGTAAATATGAAGTACCTATTATTTTACCGGCAGCTATGTAAATATGAAGTACTTATTATTTTACCGGCAGCTATGTAAATATGTAGTACCTATTATTTTACCGGCAGCTATGTAAATATGAAGTACCTATTATTTTACCGGCAGCTATGTAAATATGAAGTACCTATTATTTTACCGGCAGCTATGTAAATATGAAGTACCTATTATTTTACCGGCAGCTATGTAAATATGAAGTATCTAATATTTTACCGGCAGCTATGTAAATATGAAGTACCTATTATTTTACCGGCAGCTATGTAAATATGAAGTACCTATTATTTTACCGGCAGCTATGTAAATATGTAAGTACCTATTATTTTACAGGCAGCTATGTAAATATGAAGTACCTATATTTTACCGGCAGCTATGTAAATATGAAGTACCTATTATTTTACAGGCAGCTATGTAAATATGAAGTATCTAATATTTTACCGGCAGCTATGTAAATATGAAGTACCTATTATTTTACAGGCAGCTATGTAAATATGAAGTACCTATTATTTTACCGGCAGCTATGTAAATATGAAGTATCTAATATTTTACAGACGGCTATGTAAATATGAAGTACCTATTATTTTACAGGCAGCTATGTAAATATGAAGTACCTATTATTTTACCGGCAGCTATGTAATATAAGTACCTATATTTTACGGCAGCTATGTAAATATGAAATACTATTATTTTACCGGCAGCTATGTAAATATGAAGTATCTAATATTTTACAGCAGCTATGTAAATATGAAGTACTATTATTTTACCGGCAGCTATGTAAATATGAATATCTATATTTTTACCGGAGCTATGTAAATATGAAGTACCTATTATTTTACCGGCAGCTATGTAAATATGAAATATCTAATATTTTACCGGCAGCTATGTAAATATGAAGTACCTATTATTTTACCGGCAGCTATGTAAATATGTAATACCTATTATTTTACCGGCAGCTATGTAAATATGAAGTACCTATATTTTACGGCAGCTATGTAAATATGAATATCTATTATTTTACCGGCAGCTATGTAAATATGAATACCTATTATTTTACCGGCAGCTATGTAAATATGAAATATCTATATTTTACCGGCAGCTATGTAAATAGAAAGTATCTTATTTAAACGCTATGTACTAATATGAATATCTAGTATTCGGCGCTATGTAACTATGAATACTAATTTTACGGCAGCTATTAAATATGAATATCTAATTTTACCGGCATGTAATATGAATATCTAATATTTTACGGCAGCTATGTAATATGAAATATCTAATATTTTACAGGCAGCTATGTAAATATGAAATATCTAATATTTTACCGGCAGCTATGTAAATATGAAATATCTAATATTTTTACCGGCAGCTATGTAAATATGAAATATCTAATATTTTACCGGCAGCTATGTAAATATGAAATATCTAATATTTTACCGGCAGCTATGTAAATATGAAATATCTAATATTTTACAGGCAGCTATGTAAATATGAAATATCTAATATTTTACCGGCAGCTATGTAAATATGAAATATCTAATATTTTACAGGCAGCTATGTAAATATGAAATATCTAATATTTTACCGCGGCTTCTATGAAAATGAAAACCATATTGACAGGGGTTGATAATATAACGTACTAATTTACCTGACTATTGTAATATGATACCCAATGTTTCTTTACACAGTTGTAATCTTAGGTATCTAATTTTACCGGCAGTCTTTAGGTCATCCCTTTATTTTACAGGCACCTTCACTGTGAATATCTAATATTTACCGGCAGCTTGTATTTAGGTATCCTATTATTGTCAGTCTTAGTATCCCTTTACCGGCAGCTTAGGTAAACCTTCATGAGATATCTTAATCATCTTTACCGGGCAGTTTGTCATCCCTTTCACTGGCAGTTTAGACAAATCCCTATTACTGGGTGTGCAGTATAAACTCTATGATCATCCTGTAACTTGTCATCATAGTTCATCACCTTTAAAGGTAGTTTGGTCATCTTTCACTGTGTCAGTCTTAGGTCATCCCTTTCATGAAGTCTCACAGATGCAAAATTGATGATGTAATTACATGTAACCGCAGTACACTAGCAACTGGTTTCAAATAGAATATCTCATTTGGCCAATCTACTTTCAATCTGATCCAGTCATTGTTTTCATAATAACTTCTGCAGTTGCCTGATATGCTCCAGCTGTGACACGTTAGTAGCAATAAATCATCTCATTTAAACAATAAACTAACGACGTGACATAAGGCCTTTACGGCAAGTGTTTGAGCGAGATATAGAATGGCTGAACGTTAGACACAATAACCACTTTCACCCTCGGGTTAATAACCACTTTCACCCTCAGGTTAATAACCACTTTCACCCTCAGGTTAATAACCACTTTCACCCTCAGGTTAATAACCACTTTCACCCTCAGGTTAATAACCACTTTCACCCTCAGGTTAATAACTACAATGTCCCTCAGGTTAATAACCACTTTCACCCTCAGGTTAATAACCACTTTCACCCTCAGGTTAATAACCACTTTCACCCTCGGTAATAACCACTTCACCCCAGGTTAATAACCACTTTCACCCTCAGGTAATAACCACATTCACCCTCAGGTTAATAACCACTTTCACCCTCAGGTTAATAACCACTTTCACCCTCAGGTTAATAACCACTTTCACCCTCAGGTTAATAACCACTTTCACCCTCAGGTTAATAACCACTTTCACCCTCAGGTTAATAACCACAATGTCCCTCAGGTTAATAACCACTTTCACCCTCAGGTTAATAACCACTTTCACCCTCAGGTTAATAACCACTTTCACCCTCAGGTTAATAACCACTTTCACCCTCAGGTTAATAACCACTTTCACCCTCAGGTTAATAACCACTTTCACCCTCAGGTTAATAACCACAGTGTAACTCAGGTTAATAAACACTTTCACCCTCAGGTTAATAACCACTTTCACCCTCAGGTTAATAACCACTTTCACCCTCAGGTTAATAACCACAATTCCCTCAGGTTAATAACCACTTCACCCTCAGGTTAATAACCACTTTCACCCTCAGGTTAATACCACTTCACCCTCAGGTTAATAACCACTTTCACCCTCAGTTAATAACCACTTTCACCCTCAGGTTAATAACCACTTTCACCCTCAGATTAATAACACTTTCACCCTCAGGTTAATAACCACTTTCACCCTCAGGTTAATAACCACAGTGTAACTCAGGTTAATAACCACTTTCACCCTCAGGTTAATAACCACAGTGTAACTCAGGTTAATAACCACAGTGTCCCTCAGGTTAATAACCACAGTGTAACTCAGGTTATAACCACAGTGTAACTCAGGTTAATAACCACGGTGTAACTCAGGTTAGTACCACAGGTACTCAGGTTAATAACCACAGTGTAACTCAGGTTAATAACCACAGTGTAACTCAGGTTAATAACCACAGTGTAACTCAGGTTAATAACCACAGTGTAACTCAGGTTAATAACCACAGTGTAACTCAGGTTAATAACCACGGTGTAACTCAGGTTAATAACCACAGTGTAACTCAGGTTAATAACCACAGTGTCCCTCAGGTTAATAACCACAATGTCCCTCAGGTTAATAACCACAGTGTAACTCAGGTTAATAACCACAATGTCCCTCAGGTTAATAACCACTGTGTAACTCAGGTTAATAACCACAGTGTCCCTCAGTTAATAACCACAGTGTAACTCAGGTTAATAACCACAGTGTAACTCAGGTTAGTAACCACAATGTCCCTCAGGTTAATAACCACTGTGTAACTCAGGTTAATAACCACAATGTCCCTCAGTTTAATAACCACAATGTCCCTCAGGTTAATAACCACAGTGTAACTCAGGTTAATAACCACAATGTCCCTCAGTTTAATAACCACTTTCACCCTCAGGTTAATAACCACAGTGTAACTCAGGTTAATAACCACAGTGTCCCTCAGGTTAATAACCACAGTGTAACTCAGGTTAATAACCACAGTGTAACTCAGGTTAATAACCACGGTGTAACTCAGGTTAGTAACCACAGTGTAACTCAGGTTAATAACCACAGTGTAACTCAGGTTAATAACCACAGTGTAACTCAGGTTAATAACCACAGTGTAACTCAGGTTATAACCACAGTGAACTCAGGTAAACCACGTGTAATCAGGTTAATAACCACAGTGTAACTCAGGTTAATAACCACAGTGTCCCTCAGGTTAATAACCACATGTCCCTACGGTAATAACCACAGTGTAACTCAGGTTAATAACCACATGTCCCTCAGGTTAATAACACGTGACTCAGTTAATACACAATGTCCCTCAGTTTAAAACCACAGTGTAACTCAGGTTAATAACCACATGTAGCTCAGGTTAGTACCACAATGTATCAGGTTAATACCATGTGTAATCAGTTAAAACACAATGTCCCTCAGTTAATACCACAATGTCCCTCAGGTTAATAACCACAGTGTAACGTTAATACCACATGTCCTCAGTTAATAACCACATGTCCCTCAGTTAATACCACAGTGTCAACTCAGGTTAATAACCACAATGTCCCTCAGGTTAATAACCACAGTGTAACTCGTTAATAACCACGTGTAACTCAGGTTAATAACCACAATGTCCCTCAGGTTAATAACCACAGTGTATCAGGTAATACCAGTTTAACTAGTTATAACCAGAGTGTACCGGTTAATACACGTGACTCGGTTAATAACCACTGTGTGCCTTAGACACACACACACTAACACACACACACACACAACACACACAACACACAGCTAGCACACGCAGCACGTTTCTCCACACCTGACAACGTGTTACACGTCATCCAGGTTAGCGAGCCAGTCACTAACGCCAGCCCTGTGAGGTCGGAGAAGACGGCGGACACATTAAATATGAAATAATTGGTCCGATAGGGGCTGTCTGGCTAACATACGGATGGATCACATATGCAAGCTCACGGGAAATGTCATCGCCCCCCAAGAGAACAGCACATTCAGTACACCAACCGGGACAAAGACAAAAACAGTCCAACGGGAAGGGGGAGACGCTTTGGGTTTGTGGGGGGAAAAAAAATCTGTGGCTGAAACCCCAGGCACCTGTTGGTGTGGGTTGGGGGTGTGTGTGGTGTGTGTGTTGTGGGTGGGGGTGGTGTGTTTGTGGTGTGTGTGGTTTTGTGTGTGGGAGCGGTCTTGCCAGAGAAGGGCCTTTTCGGGCGAGACCCGATGGGCAGCCAAGAAACAAAGGCACAAGGAAGAGAAAAACGAAAGAAAAAACAGAACAGAAAAGAAAAGAAAAGAAACAGAAAAGAACAGAACAGAACCCGAACAGAACAGAACAGAAAAGAACGACAATGAAAAAAGAAAAGAAAAGAACAGAAAGAACAAAAGAACAGAACAGAAAAGAACAGAAAAGGGAAAGGGCTATTGGCTTCTGGGCAGACACACAAAGGGGGCCCCAAAACAAACACACACACACCCAAAACCCCAACAAAAACCACACACACCCCACACACCACAAAACAACACAACACCCCACACACACCCAACACAAACAAACACACACCCCACACACAACAAAAACGAAATCAAACATCACTCACTCATCACTAACCCCACACTCACACCACACACACCCCTCTCGCTCACACACCAACACAAAAAACCCCACACACAACACACAAAAAACCAAAACACAACACACAACACACAAACACACACAATAAAGGGAAAATTTCACCCCCATTTCAGGATTTTTAAATTTAAAAGCCAGGGGTCATCCCCCAGTAACTGTGGGTTTTCAAAATATCAATCTTACATCGTTGGCTGGCTGTTCGTCGTCTGTTTACCGAATGTCTGTCTGTCGTTGTTTAAGTTGTGTTTGTTTGGTCTGTTGTGTCTGTCTGTTGTTGTCGGGTTTTTTTTGGCTTTTTTTTTGTCTGTCTTATGTCTGTCTGTCGGGGTTGTTGTATGTCTGGGTTTTCTGTCTGTTGGGCTGTTGTGGTTTTCTTTTTCTGTGTCTGTTTGTTTTGTTTGTTTTTGGTGTAGGCGGCTAATTTTTTCCTGATGGGGGTTTTGCTTTTTATGCAAAAAGGGTTTTCCCCAAAACTCTTTCCCGTTTCCCTTCTTCTCTCTCTATCTTCTCTCTAATTTTTCCTCTTTTTCTTTTTTTTTCCCCTTTTTCCCCCCCCTCTCTTTTCTTTTTTTCCCTTTTCTTCCCCTTTTGTCTCTCTCTCTCTCCTCTATCCTTCTCTCTTCTTTTTCTCTCTTCTCTTTTCCCCCCTTCTCCTTTTTTCCGCCTTCCCCCTTCTCTCTTCCTCTATCTCTCCTCTCTCTATTTTTCGCTCCCCCCCTTCCCCCTCTTTTCTCTCTCTCTCTGTCGGTCTCTCTTCCCCTGGGCTGTTTTCTCTCCTATCTCTCCCCCCTCTTCTCTTCTTTTTTCTCTTCTCTCTCCTCTCGTCCTCTCTCTCGTCGCTCGCTCCTTTCTCTCTCCTCTCTCTTTTCTCTCTCTCTCTCTTCTTCTCTCTCCTTCTCTTTCCCTCTTTTATCTCTTCCTCCCTTTTTCTTCCATACAGAAAAGGGGGTAATCAAAGGGGGTTTTAATTTCCAGCCCCCCTCCCCTTGGGGACGCCTGAGTATCCTTTTTAAAATTTTAATTTTCATACTTAATTTGTCAATTTTTAAAAATCTAGCTCCTCTGCTCCGGGCCCGGGCCAAAACCCCCCCCTTTCCCCTATCTTTGGCCCCCCCTCCAAGGGCCCCCAAATGGTTTGGGGTTTCCCCTCCCGGCCAAATTCGGCCCCCGGGGGAGTGTTTGGCCCTGTCCAGAGGGGGGTGCTGGGGTTTGGCGGAGGGTGAAAAAATCTACCCATGAACCGTGGAGGAGGAGGGGGGGAGGGAGGGGGAAAGTGGGTGGGGTGGTCTTTAATGAGCCAAATCAGAGATTTGGGGGGGAGGAAAGGGGAGAGGGAGGAAAATTTTGATCCGTTCCCCGGGGGGGGTTTGGGGAATTGAAAAGCCCAAATTTTCAGATGGGCCAAAAAACTGGAGTTTTGCTCAGGGTAGAATCTGTTTTTGGCAGAAATCAAACCTCATTTCTATGGCAACCCAGTTTTGGGCCCTTCCCTAACAGAACACCAGTTAAAAAAATTTTTAGTTTCCCGCACGTTGTTTTTTCTGCAACAATAGTGTTGTTTTTTCCGGCCCAAAAATAGTGTTTTTTTTATCCTGTATTTAATAGGTGGTTTTTTGTCCTGCATTAAAAGTGATTTTAAAAAAACCCGCATCAATAGTGTGTTGGTTTTTTCCCGCCCGCCCCAAAAAGGGGGTTGTTTTTTCCTTTAAACAAAAAATTGTTTTTTCCTTTTAAATTTGTGTTGTTTTATCCCGCCCTAAAATTTTGTTTTTTTAAACCTGCATCAATAGTGGTTTATCCTGCATTAAAGGGGGGGGTTTTTTCCTTTTATTAAAGTCAATTGTGTGGGTTTTATCCCGTATCAGTAGTGGTTTTTTTCCCGTCTCAATTCTGTTTGGGGTTTTTTCCCACAAAAATAGGATTGTTTTTTCCGGTTTTCAATACGTGTTGTTTTGTCCGATCAATGGGGTGGGTTTATCCGGGATCAAAGTGTTGTTTATCCTGAATCAATAGTGTTTATTTTATCCGCCCCGCCAAAATGTGCTGTTTTAATTTCCCGCCCTAATAGTGGGTTTTTTCATCCGGCATCAATAGGCTATTTTTTCCTTTCAGCAATTGTGTTGTTTATCCGCGCAAAAAAGTGATGTTTTTTTCCGATCAACATGTTGTTTTACCGATCAATAGGTTGTTTTTTAAACCCGCATCAAAATGTGTTGTTTTATCCTGCATCAACACTGTTTAAAAAAAATCCTGAATCAATAGTGTGTTATTTTATCCTGCATCAATATTGTTGTTTTATCCTGCATCAATAGTGTTGTTTTATCTTGCATCAATAGTGTTGTTTTATCCTGCATCAATAGAGTTGTTTTATCTTGCATCAATAGTGTTGTTTTATCCTGCATCAATAGTGTGTTGTTTTATCCTGCATTAATCGTGTGTTGTTCTATCCTGCATCAATAGTGCTATTTATCCTGCATCAATAGTGTTGTTTTATCCTGCATCAACAGTGTGTTGTTTTATCCTGCATCAATAGAGTTGTTTTATCTTGCATCAATAGTGTTGTTTTATCCTGCATCAATAGTGTGTTGTTTTATCCTGCAGCAAAAGTGTTGTTTTATCTTGCAGCAATAGTGCTGTTTTATCCTGCATCAATGGTGTTGTTTCATCCTGCATTAATAGTGTGTTGTTTTATCATATATCAATAGTGTTGTTTTATCCTGCATCAATAGTATGTTGTTCTATTCTGCATCAATAGTGTTGTTTTATCCTGCATCAATAGTGTTTTTAATCCTGCATCAATAGTGTGTTGTTTTATCCTACATCAATAGTGTGTTGTTTTATCCTGCATCAATAGTGTGTTGTTTTATCCTGCATCAATAGTGTGTTGTTTTATCCTGCATCAATAGTGTGTTGTTTTATCCTGCATCAATAGTGTTATTAATCCTGCATCAATAGTGTGTTGTTTTATCCTACATCAATAGTGTGTTGTTTTATCCTGTATCAATAGTGTGTTGTTTTATCCTGCATCAATAGTGTGTTGTTTTATCCTGCATCAATAGTGTGTTGTTTTATCCTGCATCAATAGTGTTGTTTTATTTTTCATCAATAGTGTTGTTTTATCCTGCATCAATAGTGTGTTTAATCCTGCATCAATGGTGTTGTTTTATTCTGCATCAATAGTGTTTTTTTAGCCTGCATCAATAGTGTTGTTTCATCCGTCATAAATAGTGTGTTGTTTTATCCTGTATCAATAGTGTGTTGTTTTATCCTGCATCAATCGTGTGTTGTTTTATCCTGCATCAATAGTGTGTTGTTTTATCCTGCATCAATAGTGTTGTTTTATCCTGGATCAATAGTGTTGTTTTATCCTTCATCAACAGTGTTGTTTATCCTGCATCAATAGTGTTGTTTTATCCTGCATCAATAGCTTGTTGTTTTGTCCTGAATCAATGGTGTGTTGTTTTATCCTGCATCAATAGTGTTGTTTTATCCTGCATCAACACTTTTTTTTAAAATCCTGCATCAATAGTGTATTATTTTATCCTGCATTAATAGTGTGTTGTTTTATCCTGCATCAATAGTGTTGTTTTATCCTGCATCAACACTGTTTTTTAAATCCTGCATCAATAGTGTGTTGTTTTTTCCTGTCTCAATAGTGTGTTGTTTTATCCTGCATCAATAGTGTTGTTTTATCCTGCAGCAATAGTGTTGTTTCATCCTGCATAAATAGTTTGTTGTTTTATCATATATCAATAGTGTTGTTTTATCCTGCATCAACAGTGTGTTGTTCTATTCTGCATCAATAGTGTTGTTTTATCCTGCATCAATAGTGTTTTTAATCCTGCATCAATAGTGTGTTGTTTTATCCTGTATCAATAGTGTGTTGTTTTATCCTGCATTAATAGTGTTGTTTTATCCTGCATCAATAGTGTTGTTTTATCCTGCATCAATAGTGTTGTTTTATTCTGCATCAATAGTGTTGTTTTATCCTGCATCAATAGTGTTGTTTCATCCTGCATAAATAGTGTGTTGTTTTGTCATATATCAACATTGTTGTTTTATCCTGCATCAACAGTGTGTTGTTCTATTCTGCATCAATAGTGTGGTTTTATCCTGCATCAATAGTGTTTTTAATCCTGCATCAATAGTGTGTTGTTTTATCCTGTATCAATAGTGTGTTGTTTTATCCTGCATCAATAGTGTGTTGTTTTATCCTGCATCAATAGTGTGTTGTTTTATCCTGCATCAATAGTGTTGTTTTATCCTGCATCAATAGTGTTGTTTTATCCTGCATCAATAGTGTTGTTTTATCCTGTATCAATAGTGTTGTTTTATCCTGCATCAATAGTGTTGTTTTATCCTGCATCAATAGTGTTGTTTCATCCTGCATAAATAGTGTGTTGTTTTATCATATATCAATAGTGTTGTTTTATCCTGCATCAACAGTGTGTTGTTCTATTCTGCATCAATAGTGTGGTTTTATCCTGCATCAATAGTGTTTTTAATCCTGCATCAATCGTGTGTTGTTTTATCCTGTATCAATAGTGTGTTGTTTTATACTGCATCAATAGTGTGTGGTTTTATCCTGCATCAATAGTGTGTTTAATCCTGCATCAATGGTGTTGTTTTATTCTGCATCAATAGTGTTTTTTTAGCCTGCATCAATAGTGTTGTTTCATCCGTCATAAATAGTGTGTTGTTCTATTCTGCATCAATAGTGGGGTTTTATCCTGCATCAATAGTGTTTTTAATCCTGCATCAATAGTGTGTTGTTTTATCCTGTATCAATAGTGTGTTGTTTTATCCTGCATCAATCGAGTGTTGTTTTATCCTGCATCAATAGTGTGTTGTTTTATCCTGCATCAATAGTGTTGTTTTATCCTGCATCAATAGTGTTGTTTTATCCTTCATCAACAGTGTTGTTTATCCTGCATCAATAGTGTTGTTTTATCCTGCATCAATAGCTTGTTGTTTTGTCCTGAATCAATGGTGTGTTGTTCTATCCTGCATCAATAGTGTTGTTTTATCCTGCATCAACACTTTTTTTTTTTAATCCTGCATCAATAGTGTATTATTTTATCCTGCATTAATAGTGTGTTGTTTTATCCTGCATCATTAATGTTGTTTTATCCTGCATCAACACTGTTTTTTAAATCCTGCATCAATAGTGTGTTGTTTTTTCCTGTCTCAATAGTGTGTTGTTTTATCCTGCATCAATAGTGTTTGTTTTATCCTGCAGCAATAGTGTTGTTCATCCTGCATAAATAGTTTGTTGTTTTATCATATATCAATGTGTGTTTTATCCTGCATCAACAGTGTGTTGTTCTATTCTGCATCAATAGTGTGTTTTATCTGCATCAATAGTGTTTTTAATCCTGCATCAATAGTGTGTTGTTTTATCCTGTATCAATAGTGTTCTTTTATCCTGCATTAATAGTGTGTTGTTTTATCCTGCATCAATAGTGTTGTTTTATCCTGCAAAAAATTGTTTGTTGTTTACCTGTATCAATAGTTTGTTTAATCCTGCATCATAATGTTGTTTTATCCTGCATCAATGTGTTTTTTCCAAAAGTTTTTCATCCTGCATCAATTGTCTTTTTTCCTGTATCATCGTCATCTTTGTCTTATCCCTGTTCATCTCTTCTCTCCTCACCATCTCTTCTTCCTGTTCAATTGTTCCTCCCTCTACCTCGTCCTTACCTCTCCTCTCCTCCTCCTCTCCTCTCCTCTCCTCTCGCTCTCCTCTCCTCCCTCTCCGCTCCTCTCCTCTCCATCTCCTCTCCTCTCCTCTCCTCTCCTCTCCCCCCTCTCCTCTCGCTCTGCCGCATCCCTCCCATCCTCCCCTCCTTTCCACTTCCTCCTCCATAGCGGCCCGTTTTATGGGCCTCCTAATCGTTTTTTTTTTCATGTAATGTTTTCCGCCATGACCGAAAATAGCTTCTGGACATCAGAACAGCGATCACTAACCTCGAATTTAGATAACTACTACTTCAACGAGTGCACAGGACATACTGCTCACCCCGGACCAGGCCCTAATCCCAGACACTCAGAAGAGAAAGAGACGGTGATATAGAGGCTGACGTGTCTGATGAAACTACGTTGGTGAGTAAATAAACCCTGTCTACCCTCCATTCTATTGGCGAATGTACAATCACTGGAGAATAAACTGGACGAGGTCCGTTGGAGACCATCCTATCAACGGGACTGGAAGAACTGTAATATCCTGTGTTTCTCTGAGTCATGGCTGAACAAGGACATGGATAACATACATCTAGCTGGTTTTCTCTATGCATCGGCAGGACAGAACGGCAGAGTCCGGTAAGATCAGGGGGGTGCTGGAGTGCTCTAATATTAAGTCTCGTGGTTCTGCCCGCCTGAGTTCGAATACCTCATGACCAGAGATCATATACAACACCTCCTCGGGCCTTATTGCTTAATTATGTTCCGCCACCCCCCCCCCCCCCCCCCGAGTCTCAAGTCGAGTCCCAAGTAAAACGGGTCAAGAATCGAGTCGAGTCCAAGTCGTGCATTCTAAGAGCAAGTCATGTTGAGTCGAGTCACAAGTTTTCAAGTCAAGTCTCAATTCAAGTAAAAAATGCAATGACTTGTTCTACAAATCTTTGTCTATTTATTGAGGCTTCCAGACATAACCTTTTTATGATTTTGTCTACGACACATTTTTGATTTTAATTGTAAAATGGGGACCTAGTAGCAGCCATAAGGGCATGAAATCAGCAGAAGGCAAGTCAGGTCGACGTGAACAGAGTGTAGATTTATTTACAGGTCTTGGCGATCCAATAATGGAAGCGCCGCCGCCAGATCATACAAAATATACAAGTAGATTGACCAAATATCCACGGGCCCAAAATAAATATCTTCTGTATCAGGCTCAACCTATCAGAACGGACGCAGGTCGAGGGCAAGGCTGTACTGCCTCCCCTTGAGAAACCAAATGGAATCTGTCTAACAGGGACCTCAAACGGGTAGGCTTCATAACATAAGCCCTTGGCCCCCCGGGGACCATATATAATTACCCAATTGGCAATTACAACCAATTACAACTGGTTCTACAATGTAAAAAGCAATTTCCACATCCATTATTACATTGTTACGTTCGTCTTAATCAGACTTAATGATTATTAATGATATTTCAACACCATGCATACATGGAACAATCTTATTTTTTTCTTATTCAGCGTTCTGACTCCAAAGCGTGGAGCGCAGACCACGTAGTCCTATTCCTATGAGCACTGAGGTTTTAGACAGAATGACAGAGACATAGGCCACAGACACACGGAACTCCAACATAACCCGGGAAATATGAACAAAGGAAACGATACATTGAATTAAATCAACAGAACTTCTACCTCATGAATCTTGTGAAAGTTCGTGTGAACAATAAATATCGCGCCCACTCAGAGGATATTAAATGGGTTGGCTAAATGAAAATGTATTGTAGGCCTGTCAAATGTGAAACAGAAATGTCTACGTGTTTGCAATGAACGGTACGGGCAGGGAACGATGAAACGTTAGCAATTATTGTAGTATTAGATGGAATCTAGATTTACCACATAGGCCCTTTGCATTTAAATGTGTGAAAGCAAGAGCAAACATTTCAACATGATAAAAAAAAGCACTCTCTGGCGGGAGTTTGTAGAGCGCAAATGAAGAGCCGCCACAGTAATAATTAATTTTAAACAAATTCCAAATGCGAGCTTCATAAGTAAATGATACATTTCAAGCCATTGTTACATACCAAAATACCAGTAGGCCTATGCTAGTAATGGTTGCCCCATTACTGATGAGATTGCAAATCACCAAACAATTTTTGGAGCTGGATGTTAATTTATTATGGTAATCCTCTCTTCCGCTTCACCCGATCCTATAGCTCTAAAGCAAATCAGCAATCTGTTTGCTAGCTCACCACCCAACCTGTGTTGATTGACAGTTTTCTGGTCCAATCAGAGTGCACGCTTCACTAGCCAATCTGTTGCAGTTTATTATTATTATTATTATTATTTATTAATTTTTTCTCCCCAATTTCGATCTTGTCTCGTCGCTGCAACTCCCCAACGGGCTCGGGAGGCGAAGGTCGGTGTCACGATCGTTGACACATGATGAAGCGGACCAAGGCGCAGCGTTGAAGGTGAACATATTATTTATTTAGAATGATCACACGATCAAAACAACAACGATAACGTGACGTCTACGGTATAACACAAACCAAATCAGAACAAGATCCCACAAAGAATAGCTGAAAACAGCCTACCTAAGTATGGCTCCCAATCAGAGACAACGAGCAACAGCTGCCTCTGATTGGGACCCACCCTGACCAACATAGATCTATATGATCTAGAACAAAACCCAAAACATAGAAAATCCACACCCTGGCTCAACATTTCAGAGTCCCCAGAGCCAGGGCGTGACAGTCGGGTCATGCGTCCTCCGAAACATGACCCGCCAAAACCGCACTTCTTAACACCCACCCGCTTAACCCGGAAGCCGGACGCACCAATGTTCCGTAGGCAACACCGTTCAACTGACGACCGAGGTCAGCCTGCAGGCGTCCGGCCTGCCACAAGGAGTCGCTAGAACGCGATGAGCCAAGTAAAGCCCCCCGGCCAAACCCTCCCTAACCCGGACGACGCTGGGCCAATTGTGCGCCGCCCTAAGGGACTCCCGATCATGGCCGGTTGTGATACAACCCCGGATCGAACCCGGGTCTGTAGTGACGCCTCAAGCACTGAGATGCGCCACTCGGGAGGCCCAGTTACATTTTTATTTTATTTTTTACAGTTTACAGTTTTTAGTTTGACAGTTTATTTTTTTGCTACTGTCTCTGTCTGCATGTAGAGTAATCCACATAGGCTCTGTGCCACAAAATTAGTAACAAAAACATTACAAAACATGTCCAGATAAGTTAAAGTCATCAGTCTCAAGTCAAAGTCCAATTTGTAAGTCGCTCTGGATAAGAGCATCTGCTAAATGACGAAAATGTAAATGAAAATGTAAAGTCGAGTCCCGAGTGTAACACCCGAGTCCCGAGGCTCCAAGTCCAAGTCAAGTCTCAAGTTATTTTGTTTTCTATCAAGTCGAGTCTCAAGTAATCAAATTTGTGACTTGAGTCAGTCTCGAATCCAAGTCATGTGACTCGAGTCCACAACTCTGGTGGGAACAGATTTGTTAAATTAAAGTCACTTCCTGGTGTTTTTACAGTCTTTTATGTCCAACAATGAAAATATAAATAAACACAATTTTGGGGAACAAATATATTAAAACCACCTTTTGGCCAAATTCGGCCGCCAGTTGGGGAATCCTGCTGTAGACCCACTATTGACCAAGAGAGTTTTCATCTATATTTTTCATAGCTGTCTATTTACCACCACAAACCGATGCTGGCACTAAGACCGCACTCAATGAGCTGTATAAGGCCATAAGCAAACAAGAAAATGCTAATCCAGAAGCCAATGATGCGCTCAATATGGAACTGGTCCGATGAAGCGGATGCTAAGCTACAGGACTGTTTCTCTAGCACAGACTGGAATATGTTCTGAGATTCATCCGATGGCATTGAAGAGTTTACCACATCAGTCACCGGCTTCATTAATAAGTGCATCGATGATGTCGTCCCCACAGTGACTATAAGTACATATCCCAACCAGAAGCCATGGAATTACAGGCTACATCCGCACTGAGCTAAAGGCTAGAGCATCCACTTTCAAGGAGCGGGACACTAACCAGGACGCTTAAAATAAATCCAGTTACGCCCTCTGACGAACCATCAAACATGCAAATCGTCAATACAGGACTAAGCATGCGCTGACCTACATAAGGGACATCTGCGGCATCTGCCATATGATTGATAGAAAAAGAACGTTTCCAGGACAACCGGTTTCCGAGATATGATTTGTTTGGGGTTTTTGGGGTTATTTCTGCAGTACCGGAAAATCCCCCAGGCGGCGACGGACGGTATATGGTAAATGGACACTTCATCACCAAATTGACATGGCCGTTTCTCGTAAACGGAACAGACTTCAAAGATGAAACTCGACAAGCCGAGGGGTGGCCAAATGTACTTTTTGCCTAACGCTCTTTGAGTTAATGGACATTTTCTGGGATTAAAGGTTGAATATGGTAATACAGTGCTAATTTTACCGCTGCACGTCAAAGTACATAAACCTACGGTGTAAGGAAAAATAGAAACAATGCAATTTATCTATCATAGTTTACGAGAAATCGTACAAGTGACAATTCGTGATGCTAAAAAATAGATGTTCTTTGTAGAAAAACGTTATAGATCCAGTTGAGGGGAGTTAAGGTGAATCCATTAAGGCGGGTTTCAGAGCTCTACGTGATTTCTGGTATTTTCTGAATGAAGTTTGTCCAGCTGCAATAAGTTAGGTGCATTGTCATATTGGTAATGGACAGTGTCCATTGCCAATATGTTTAAACAGGGAGTTACCATCACAAAATGCCCATTGTAATATATTGCCAATGGACAGTGTCCATTTGCCATATGATATATTGCCAGTTCCAAATGTTAATATTGCAACTGGACAGACTCACACAGCCAGGACACAGAGACAGCACCCATAGAGACTTGCTCTAGCCTGACAAGTGCTTCCAGGACACAGAGACAGCACCCATATAGAGACATGCTCTAGCCTGACAAGTGTTCACACTACCCATCAGACCTCAGAGAAAAACTCACACACACAGCCAAGATGGAGTGACAAAGTGTGGGGCTTACAGATGCACAGAGCCTGCAATAGTTTCTGGTGCTCGAACCATCAAAGAACCGTCAGACCTAGAGCTCTGAAACGTTGTACACCTGTTCTAAAGCTAAAGTTGGTCCTGCACAGTGAGTTATGTGGCTCTAGAATGTTCTCAGACTGAGAAACAGCTTCGTCCATTTGCAATATATTCATTTTATTTCTAACATCACGAAAATGACACAATTCAGAAAAGTCCCAGAAACACAAGACTAGGTGCATTGAAACCGCCTCGGCCCGTAGAAACGGACCCTACAAGTTTCTGGCCGATAGCCAGGACAGTGTCCATTTCCAATATATTTAATTAGGGATTTACCATCACCAAATGGACAGGCTAAAATCATCACTGAACGGCAAAACGGCATCACAATAGTCTCTAGGCCGTTCCGAGTTCAACTTAACAGTAGCTCGCTCGGTCTGACCACAGCGATTGTGCAAAAAAGTTGGCCCGAAGTGAACCCTGATTAGTAGTGATTTCAAAATGCTTTTGACATATTGCGGCCTCTGGGTCACACAGAGTAATGGACTGTCGTTTCTCTTTGCTTATTTGAGCTGTTCTTGCCATAATATGGCTTGGTCTTTTACCAAATAGGGCTATCTTCTGTACCTTGTCACAACATAACTAATTGGCTCAAACACATTAAAAAGGAAAGAAATTCCACAAATTAACTTTTAACAAGGCACATCTGTTAATTGAAATGCATTTCAGGTGACTACCTCATGAAGGTGGTTGAAAGACCCTTTGCCCTGTCATCAAGGCAAAGGGTGGCTACTTTTAAGAATCTCAAATATAACATATATTTTGATTTGTTTAACACTTTTTTGGTTACTACATGATTCCATATGTGTTATTTCATAATTTTGATGTCTTCACTATTATTCTACAATGTAGAAAATAGTAAAAATAAAGAAAAACCCTAGAATGAGTAGGTGTGTCCAAACTTTTGACTGGTACTGTACATCAGAAGCCATGAAAAGCATTGAAAGGCTGGTTATGACTCACATCAACACCATCATCCCAGTCACCCTGGACCCACTCCAATTCACATACAGCCCCAACAGATCCACAAATGACCCAATTTACATTGCACTCCACACTGCCCTTTCACACTTGGACAAAAGGAACACCTACGTGAGACTGCTGTTCATTGGCTACAGCTCAGCGTTCAATACCATAATGCCCTCCAAGCTCATCACTAAGCTAAGGACCCTGGGACTGAACACCTCCCTCTGCAACTGGATCCTGGACTTCGTGACGGGAAGCCCCTAGGTGATGAGGGTTGGCAACAGCACAGCCGCCACGCTGACCCTCAACATGGGGGCCCCTCAGGGGTGCCTGCTTAGTCCCCTCCTGTACTCCCTGTTCACCCACGACCGCGTGGCCGAGCACGACTCCAACACCTTCATTAACCGACGACACGACAGTGGTAGGCCTGATCACCGATGGCAGTGTGGTGCCATGACAACAACCTCTCCCTCAATGTCAGCAAGACAAATGAGCTGATCGTGGAAAAGGAGGACATCGACGGGGAGCAAGTCGAGAGCTTCAAGTTCCTCGGTGTCCACATCAGTAAGGATCTATCATGGTCTATAGAGCCCTACAGTGGAGGTGTCATAATACCCATAAAACCTAGCGGTCAAACAGGGAAATGGTTCCAATCGTTTTTCCACCATTAATTTTTCCCCATCTGGAATTTTAGAAACACTTAGAATAAGGGCTGTATTTCGTGTAGGATTACCCTGGCCTGACGTTTTGATAACCATGTAAATCTCTCTCGGACAAGGTGACTTTTATCGATATATTCAGCTCATTTACTCTCAGATTCAGAACTGGTCATTAGAATCAAAGTAGACAAGACTACAAATCCCTGCAAGGTCCTGCACGTCCTCTCTAGCTGACACCTTTGCTAAAAGATATTGTGTCATTTTAAAACTTGCACAAGACAGTTGTTGACAGGTGTATAAAATAGAGCACACAGCCATGCATTCTCCATAGACAAACATTGGCAGTAGAATGGCCTTACTGAAGAGCTCATTGACTTTCAACGTGGCACAGCTATAGGATGCCACCTTTCCAACAAGTCAGTGGAAACGTCTAGGAGCAACAACGGCTCAGCCGCACAGTGGTAGGCCCCACAAGGTCACAGAATGGGACCGCCGAGTGCTGAAGTGCGTAAAAATCGCCTGTCCTCAGTTGCAACACTCACTACCGAGTTCAAAAGTGCCTCTGGAAGCAACGTTAGCACAATAACTGTTTGTCGGGAGCTTCATGAAATGGGTTTTTCCATGGCCGAGCAGCCGCACACAAGCCTAAGATCACCATGCGCAATGCCAAGCAAAAAAATCACCACAATGCTGAGCGTCGGCTGGAGTGGTGTAAAGCTCATAGCCATTGGACTCTGGAGAAGTGGAAACATGTTCTCTGGAGTGATGAATCACGCTTCAATCAATCAATGAAATGTATTTATAAAGCCCTTTTTACATCAGCAGATGTCACAAAGTGCTATACAGAAACCCAGCCTAAAACCCCAAACAGCAAGCAATGCAGATATAGAAGCACGGTGGCTAGGAAAAAACTCCCTAGAAAGGCCGGAACCTAGGAAGAAACCTAGAGAGGAACCAGGCTCTGAGGGGTGGCCAGTCCTCTTCTGGCTGTGCCGGGTGGCGTTTACAAGAGTACATGGCCATTTAAAGCCAGATTGTTCTTCAAGATGATCAAACGTTCATAGATGACCAGCAGGGTCAAATAATAATCAGTGGTTGTAGAGGGTGCAACAGGTCAGCACCTCAGGAATAAATGTCAGTTGGCTTTTCATAGCCGAGTATTCAGAGGTCGAGACAGCAGGTGCGGTAGAGAAAGAGAGAGTTGAAAACAGCAGGTTCAGGTTCGTCCGGTCAACAGGTCAGGGTTCCCTAGCCGCAGACAGAACAGTTGAAACTGGAGCAGCAGCACAACCAGGTGGACTGAGGACAGCAAGGAAACATAAGGCTTCACCATCTGGCAGTCCGACGGACGAATCTGGGTTTGGCGGATGCCAGGAGAACACTACCTGCCCCAATGCATAGTGCCAACTGTAAAGTTTGGTGGAGGAGGAATAATGGTCTGGGGCTGTTTTTCATGGATTGGGCTAGGCCCCTTAGTTCCAGAGAAGGGAAATCTTAACGCTACAGCATACAATGATTTTCTAGATGATTCTGTGCTT
>LR778254.1:4821793-4887780 GCA_902810595.1 Coregonus sp. 'balchen' | reverse complement strand
CCCTACCTCCCCCTCTCCCTCCCCCGTCCCCTCCCCCTCTCCCCTCCCCCTCTCCCTCTCCTCCTCCTCCTCTCCTCTCCTCTCCTCTCCTCTCCTCTCCTCTCCTCTCCCTCTCCTCTCCTCTCCTCTCCTCTCCTCTCCTCTCCTCTCCTCTCCTCTCCTCTCCTCTCCTCTCCTCTCCTCTCCTCTCCTCTCCTCTCCTCTCCTCTCCTCTCCCATACCTCTGACCCGCTTCCTCTCCTCTTGCTCCCCTCCCCTGACCCTCTCCCTCCTCTCCTCTCCCCTCCCCCTCGATCTCACTTTCCCTTCCCCTCTCTCTCCTCCTCCTCTGTCTCTCGCTCCACCCACCAGTGAACCTGACGCTTGGACCTCTTAAATTAATAATTTCATCAGAGAGAGAGAGATGCTTGTGCCCTGACCTCTGTGCAGCTCTATGCTTCCTGCCTATCTGGCGTCCTGCCACAGCCAGTCAAGGGCCTCATCAATCCATCTTGGTTCTTGGACGACCTAATGTCGTCCCCCCTCACATCCTTTCACGTTTTTAACACGTCTGCATTTTCCTGAGCGTTTGATTGGCTATCTGTGCTCCAGGTGGTTCTGTTGTTGTGGAGTGCTTGGCTCTGTGCCAAATGTCACCCAATTCCCTATTTAGGGCTCTGGTCAAAAGTAGTGCACTACATAGTGAATAGGTTGCCATTTGGGACGCGGCCCTTGTGTTCGCCAGACTTGGCTGATCTATCTGACTCTTAGTGGAATGGAAGTGTCATTTGGACAAAGCTAATCTTCCTGGCGGTTTTCCAATAAAATGGCACCTGCTTAGAAAACTGTGATTTGTGATAATCTGGTGGTACTTTCTGCTTTGACACCTGTAATAGATCAGGTGGAAGGCTACGTCGTGCAACGCCATCAGAAACACGCATGAGAACTCACCAAGTACCGCAGACAAGAGGAAATCAAATGTGTCTCCAACAGAGTATTTAATTATACAGTGAGGGGGAAAAAAGTATTTGATCCCCTGCTGATTTTGTACGTTTGCCCACTGACAAAGACATGATCAGTCTATCATTTTAATGGTAGGTTTATTTGAACAGTGAGAGACAGAATAACAAAAAAAAAAAGTCATTAAACTGACCCTGAGTTTGCCTGCCTGGCTGGCTGCTGGCCGCTGTTATATATGGACAACGTTAAGTCATGGCTGCTGGTATATCTGGACAACGTTAAGTCATGGCTGCTGGTATATCTGGACAACGTTAAGTCATGGCTGCTGGTATATTCTGGAACAACGTTTAAGTCATGGCTGCCTGGTATATCTGGACAACGTTAAGCAGGCTGCTGGTATATTATGGGGGGGGGGGACAACGTTAAGTCATGGCTGCTGGTAATTATCTTGGACAACGTTAAGTCATGGCTGCTGTATCGTAAAGGACAACACGTTAAGTCCTGGCTGCTGGTATAATCTGGACAACGTTAAGTCATTGCTGCTGGTATATCTGGACAACGTTTAAGTTCATGGCTGCTGGTATATCTGGACAACGTTAAGTCATGGCTGCTGGTATATCTGGACAACGTTAAGTCATGGCTGCTGGTATATATGGACAACGTTAAGTCATGGCTGCTGGTATATATGGACAACGTTAAGTCATGGCTGCTGGTTCCACCACTGTGGTTATTAGATGTTAGCCATGGCTCTGACCCTTCACATCAAACGCTGGTTTGCCTCTAGTCTATGACTGCATCTTAAATGGAACCCTATTCCTTATTTAGTGCACTACATTTGGTTAGGACATCTACTTTGTGCATGACACAAGTAATTTTTCCAACAATTGTTTACAGACAGATTATTTCACTTATAATTCACTGTATTACAATTCCAGTGGGTCAGAAGTTTACATACACTAAGTTGACTGTGCCTTTAAACAGCTTGGAAAATTCCAGAAAATGATGTCACGGCTTTAGAAGCTTCTGATAGGCTAATTGACATCATTTGAGTCAATTGGAGGTGTACCTGTGGATATGTTTCAAGGCCTACCTTCAAACTCAGTGCCGCTTTGCTTGACATCATGGGAAAATCATAAGAAATCAGCCAAGACCTCAGAAAAACAATTGTAGACCTCCACAAGTCTGGTTCATCATTGGGAGCAATTTCCAAACGCCTGAAGGTACCACGTTCATCTGTGCAAACAATAGTACGCAAGTATAAACACCATGGGACCACACAGCTGTCATACCGCTCAGGAAGGAGACGTGTTCTGTCTCCTAGAGATGAACGTACTTTGGTGTGAAAAGTGCAAATCAATCCCAGAACAACAGCAAAGGACCTTGTGAAGATGCTGGAGGAAACAGGTACAAAAGTATCTATATCCACAGTAAAACAAGTCCTATATCGACATAACCTGAAAGGCCGCTCAGCAAGGAAGAAGCCACTGCTCCAAAACCGCCATAAAAAAGCCAGACTACGGTTTGCAACTGCACATGGGGACAAAGATAATACCTTTTGGAGAAATGTCCTCTGGTCTGATGAAAGGATTACTGTTATCCTATCCCAGGTATTCCTTAAAGAGGTGGAGTTTCAAGTGTCTCCGGAAGGTGGTCAGTGACTACGCTGTCCTGGCGTCGTGGGGGAGCTTGTTCCACCATTGGGGTGCCAGAGCAGCGAATAGCTTTGACTGGGCTGAGCAGGAACTGTGCTTCCATAGAGGTAGGGGGGCCAGCAGGCCAGAGGTGGATGAACGCAATGCCCTCGTTTGGGTGTAGGGACTGATCAGAGCCTGAAGGTAAGGAGGTGCCGTTCCCCTCACAGCTCCATAGGCAAGCACCATGGTTTTGTAGTAGATGTGAGCTTCAACTGGAAGCTTGGGAAGGTTGAACACCAGACAGGCTGCAGCGTTCTGGATAAGTTGTAGGGGTTTAATGGCACAGGCAGGGAGCCCAGCCAACAGCGAGTTGCAGTAATCCAGACGGGAGATGACAAGTGCCTGGATTAGGACCTGTGCCGCTTCCTGTGTAAGGCAGGGTCTTACTCTGTGAATGTTGTAGAGCATGAACCTGCAGGATCGGGTCACCGCTTTGATGTTAGCGGAGAACGACAGGGTGTTGTCCAGGGTCAGGCCAAGGTTCTTTGCACTCTGGGAGGAGGACACAATGGAGTTGTCAACCATGATGGCGAGATCATGGAGCAGGGCAGTCCTTCCCCGGGAGGAAGAGCAGGTCCGCCTTGCCGAGGTTCAGCTTGAGGTGGTGATCCGACATCCACACTGATATGTCTGCCAGACATGCAGAGATGTGATTCGCCACCTGGTTATCAGAAGGGGGAAAGGAGAAAATTAATTGTGTGTCATCTGCGTAGCAATGTTAGGAGAGACCATGTGAGGATATGACAGAGCCAAGTGACTTGGTGTATAGAGAGAATAGGAGAGGGCCTAGAACTGAGCCTTGGGGGACACCAGTGGTGAGAGCACGTGGTGCGGAGACAGATTCTCGCCACGCCACCTGGTAGGAGCGACCTGTGAGGTAGGACGCAATCCAAGAGTGAGCAGCGCCGGAGATGCCCAACTCGGGTGGAAAGGAGGATCTGATGGTTCACAGTATCAAAGACAGCAGATAGGTCTAGAAGGATGAGAGCAGAGGAGAGAGAGTTAGCTTTAGCAGTGCGGAGAGCCTCCGTGAAACAGAAAAGAGCAGTCTCAGTTGAATGACCAGTCTTGAAACCTGACTGGTTTGGATCAAGAAGGTCATTCTGAGAGAGATAGCAGGAGAGTTGGCTTGAGACGGCACACTCAAGAGTTTTGGAGAGTATTCTTCCGTGAAAACCGCCCAAGGCACCGTATCCTATGACGCCATAGCTAACTAGCATGCTAGCTTCCAATAACACACGGTTTTTCACCAATATTCGGTTACTACAAACTACCAATTTGGAAAATTATGTGGATATATTGAAGCAACATCTCAAGACATCAGTCAGGAAGTTAAAGCTTGTTGCAAATGGGTCTTCCAAATGGACAATGATATTTACATTTACATTTACATTTTAGTCATTTAGCAGACGCTCTTATCCAGAGCGACTTACAGTTAGTGCATACATTATTTTATTTTTTTCAGACCCCCTGTGGGAATCAAACCCACAACCCTGGCGTTGCAAACGCCATGCTCTATCATCTGAGCTACATCCCTGCCGGCCATTCCCTCCCCTACCCTGGACGACACTGGGCCAATTGCGCGCCGCCCCATGGGTCTCCCGGTCGCGGCCAGCTACGACAGAGCCTGACCCCAAGCATACTTCCAAAGTTGTGGCAAAATGGCTTAAGGACAACAAAGTCAAGGTATTGGAGTGGCCATCACAAAGCCCTGACCTCAATCCTATAGAATATTTGTGGGCAGAACTGAAAAAGAGTGTGTGCGAGCAAGGAGGCCTACAGACCTGACTCAGTTCCACCAGCTCTGTCAGGAGGAATGGGCCAAAATTCACCCAGCTTGTGGAAGGCTACGCGAAACATTTGACCCAAGTTAAACATTTTAAATGCAATGCTACCAAATACTAATTGAGTGTATGTAAACTTCTGACCCACTGGGAATGTGATCAAAGAAATAAAAGCTGAAATAAATAATTCTCTCTACTATTATTCTGACATTTCACATTCTTAAAATAAAGTGGTGATCCTAACTGACCTAAGACAGGGAATGTTTACTAGGATTAAATGTCAGTAATTGTGAAAAACTGAGTTTAAATGTATTTGGCGAAGGTGTATTTAAACTTCCCACTTCAACTGAAGGTAGGGTTAGAGGACTTCCCAAACGCGTTCAGATAGTCATGGTATTGGTTAGACGATAACAAGTGGGAATTGAAAAGAAACTGACATTGGACATACTTCAATCATAGTACACAGCTTGTTGAATGTCTTTGACATTGCATTCTGTTGTTGATATTGAAATTACATTCAATGTATTCAGCATGTAATCTGTCATTTATCCATGTTTTCATAACAACACTGACATGGCTCCATAACTAACTATTTTTGATTCTCTTTTCATTCTATTTTCAAAATGTAAAATTACATTGAGTTGCTATTTCAAATGTACAGCTTACTGTGAATGTCAATTAATCTTCCCTGGTCCCTGGTTCTCATGGTAACGCAGACAGGATGTGGTGATTGACCTTGGAGACCGAGTAGAGCACATACACACACACACACACACACACACAAACACAAACACACACACGAACACACATGAACACACACACACACACACACAAACACACGAGCACACACACACACACACACAAACACACATCAAGGTAATTCCCTGTCCTTTACTGCAGTAAAGGACCTCTGGTGCTTTGTGTTTCTCTTTATCTGTGATCAGGGTTAAACTGCAGCTGCTGTCCATCGTTTGAGCCAATAAAAATGGCCCTGGCCCTTATTGTTCCGAACCAATCAAAATTGAACTGAGAGTTTATTTCTGTGACCTCTCTCGATTGAATACAACAAGAGTTTCATTGCTCTAAATGCAAAGGTATACCCTGAACAAGAATATGTCCCCATATGGCACCCTATTCCCTACATAGTGCACTACTTTTAACCTGGGCCCATAGGGCTCTAATCAAAAGTAGTGCACTAAATAGGGATTAGGGTGCCATTTGGGATGCAATTCCTGAATACATGTAGGCCTACTGGAGCTGTTTAGTGGTTTGGGTCACTGGACTGGGATATATATATATATATATATATAGCAGAAATAATCTGGGGATCACCACTGGGGTGGGAGAATATAGCAGAAATAATCTGGGGATCACCACTGGACTGGGAGAATACAGCAGGAATAATCTGGGGATAAACGAACAATGTGATTATGTTGTGTGGTGTGGTTTAATGTTGAGCCTTTGGGGGGCACTCTAACACTTTCCCCATGTCTCTCTCTCCTATGTCATATCGCTATGTCTCTCTCTCCTCTCTTCTTTTTCTGCATGTCCCTCATTCTGCCCTCCGCTTTCTCTCTCTCTCGCTCTCTCTCTCTCACTCTCTCTCTTCTCTCTCTCTCGCTCTCTCTCTCTCTTTCTATTTCTCCATCACTGCTTCTCTCTCTCTGTAACGGTCCCCCCACCCCCCCCCTCTCTGTTTCTCTCTCTTTCTCCTTCTGCCACAGTTTCTCTCTCTCCCCAAATATCACTCTCACTCTCTCTTTTGTGCATGTGACCTCTCTGCCACTCTCTTTTCTACTCTCCCAACCCCTCTCTCTCTCCCCCACTCTCTCCCTCTCCTCCCCACATCCACATGTAATCAAGTGTACGGACATAAAATATGAACCATAGTATCCTAACCTTTTCCCACCGCTCCTGTTCTTTATTCATTACGTTTCCATAATTCAGGGGGATATAATTGATACGCTCTTCCTATCCACATGGTCTGGGACATGAACACGTTGCTTACAGACACAACATTATAATGGAAGTCTCATGATAAAAGGAAATTATTGCATTTATCATCTTATTCAGACGCTTTTTCTTCTGGTTCCTATATTGCTCATAGTGATAACGGCCCTTCAGAGGAGAGTCACTCACCATTCACATCTAGTCAAGATTAAACACCTCTGTCTCCTTGTGCAGATTGTTTAGTGTAAGTACAATATAATAACACTAATGAGTTACCCATAGAGCCCAGAGTTGATTGTACCTCAGATGAAGGGTATTATTATTGTATGTTTAGATAGCAGCCAGGCAGGCGTCACCTTGGAGACCAGTAGCAGGCTGAGTTCTAAAACATTCTGTTGTTGTCGTGAGAGAAGAGCAGAGCGATATCTGTCTCTGTCGTTTCAAAGAACGAAAACAGGACATACAAAAAACATTTTAATCACATTGTTTTTGTTCCTAAATCTGTTTACAAACATGCACAAACAATAAGGGAGCCAGTTAATCTATCTGGAGTTTAAGGGGAGCTCTGGGATTTAGTCGGGCTGTTCTGTTCTGTTCTTGCTATGTTGACAGATATTTATCTCAGAAAGTGTCACCTTGCCAAGTGTGTTTATTCATAGCAGGACTTGTAATGGAGTTTACAACATTAAGGATGCATCCCAAATTGCAAACTATTACCTACATATTGCACAACTTTTGACCATAGACAACTGCATGGGATGCGTCCCAAATGGCACCCTGTTCCTCAAATAGTGCACTACATTTGACCAGATCCCTATGGTAGTAGTGTACAATGTAGGGTATGGTGTGCCATATGGGATGAACATCGACAGTCCAGGGATTAAAATATTGACTGTGAAACGCCAGAACAGATCAGGCAAATCATATTCAACCACTCAGTCACTGTCCCCAATGAATCTACAAAAAAAAAAAAAACTTTAATGTGACGTCCCTCCTGGGTTCTTACCTTCGCTGCGTCCTGCATTGGCAAGGCCAGACGGTCCGGCCTTCCTTCCAACCTGCAGGAGGCACGGCCCCTTCCGGCCTTCTTCCTGCCCCTTACGGCCTCCCTTGCGGAGGAAGGTTCGTCCGGAAGAAGGCCTTCGTAAGACGCAGCCTGCCCAGAATCCAGCGAGAATCCACCCCAGCCGTCCGCCTTCCTTCTGTAGCCGGCTGCGGCCGTCCGTCCAGGTGCTTGAGATCCTCCTATCCGTCCTTCCTCGCTTCCTTCCTTCTGTCCTCCTTCCTTCTTCCTTCCTCTTCCGTGCCTTCCTCCGTCTTCGTCCTCTTCTCTTCCGCCTGCTCCTTCTTTCCTCCATCCTTCCTCTACCGTGGTCCTTCCTTCACGACCTTCCTTCCTTCCTTCCTTCCTTCCTTCCTTCTTCCTTCCTTCCTTCCTCCCTCCCTCCCTCCATTTTTCCTTCCCGCCTGTCAGCTAATACAGTAACTACAGTACAGTAACATACAGTACATCTCTTCCCTTTCACACTGAGTCGTTTATTTCATTAAACATTATTGATCACTTGTTTTCCATAAATGACAATGAGCAGAGCGGGTAATTAATGATTAGCCCTCTTTAAGTATTCGTTAGTCAGGAGAATGTAGATGACCGCTTGATGGCCTGTGTCGTTGACCTTGACAAGAGGAAATCGGCACCAGCGGTACAGCCTCAAGTAGAACCGTCCAGGTAACATTTGGGATAAATCCCACATGGCACACAATTCCCTTTATAATGCACTAATTTTGACCAGAGCCTTATTGGTAGTAGTCAGAGGAGGCTGGTGGGAAGCTGAGTATAATGGCTGGAATGGAATAAATGGAATGGAATCAAACACACCATAACTCATCCAGTAAATGACTAGATTATACCATATCTCCACCATAACTAATCCAGTAAATGACTAGATTATACCATATCACCACCATAACTCATCCAGTAAATGACTAGATTATACCATATCACCACCATAACTAATCCAGTAAATGACTAGATTATACCATATCACCACCATAACTCATCCAGTAAATGACTAGATTATACCATATCACCACCATAACTAATCCAGTAAATGACTAGATTATACCATATCACCACCATAACTAATCCAGTAAATGACTAGATTATATCATATCACCAACATATGGCCTCGTTTGTTAAAGGTGTGTGGATCATTGCAGTTATAAAGAACAGGAAAGTAAAGGTAGTTGTGTGGTTCTTTGCTCTAGTATGCTCAAGAGACTGTGTCAAGGGTCTCTCTCTAGAAGAGGAGAGAGAGAGGGAAGAGAGCGAGAGAGAGAGAGAGAGAGAGAGAGAGAGGAGAGAGAGAGAGAGAGAGAGAGAGAGAGAGAGAGAGAGAGAGAGAGAGAGAGGAGAGAGAGCGAGAGAGCGATTCTCTCCTCTCCAGAGAAGAAAGAGAAACCCTCTCATCCATCCCCCCCCCCCCCCCCTCTCTCTCTCTCTCTCTCTGTATTTTGTATTAATTTTATTTCACCTTTATTTAACTAGGTAAGTCAATGAAGAACAAATTCGTATTGACAATGTTGGCCTACCAAGTGGAAAAAGTCCTCCTGCGGGGCCTGGTGCTGGGATGTAGGACAAAACACAATGTTTACTAAATGTATTTTTTTGCCTGGTCACAGACCTGATGTGTTGTGCGCTGAAGTCCACAAGCGAAGGGAAAAGGGTGAGAGAGGAGGAGAGCGCGTAGATGCGAGAAGGAATTATACAAACAACGAGCTGTTTGTATGTGCCTGCTATGAAAGTGAACTGTGTTTTCGTGTGATCAGGGGTGTGTATTCATTGTGCCAATTCTGTTGAAAAGCTTTTCTTAAATGGAAGCAGACGGAACGAAACAGGGTTAAACAAAAACCCGACAGAAACTCCAGTTTTCAACTTTTGGACTAATGATTACAGGCTAGATCAGCTAGACACAGGGAAAGTGTGTGTAAGGCAGTATTGAATGTGTCACTTTCTGTCACCTTGATTACTCCACATTTGCTCGACCTGTGTGCACCTACGTTGTAAACTTTCATTCGTAGGCTAGCTTGTAGCAACGTCATGACGGGTACAGGGAACATGTGGGTATCATGTAGTAGCCTAAACCTATCACTGTTACATTGAACTGGGTGAATGGAATATGAATACAGTACCATTCAAGAGATTGGACACACCTACTCATTCAAGGGTTATCCTTTGTTTTTACTATTTTCTACATTGTAGAATAATAGTGAAGACATCAAAACTATGAAATAACACATATGGAATCATGTAGTAATAAAAAAGTGTTAAACAAATCAAAATATATTTTATATTTGAGATTCTTCAAATAGCCATCCTTTGCCTTTATGACAGCTTTGTACACTCTTGGCATTCTCTCAACCAGCTTCACCTGGAATGCTTTTCCAACGGTCTTGAAGGAGTTCCCACATATGCTGAGCACTTGATGGCTGCTTTTCCTTCACTCTGCCGTCCGACTCATCCCAAACCATCTCAATTGGTTGGGGTCGGGGATTGTGGAGGCCAGGTCATCTGATGCAGCACTCCATCACTCTCCTTGGTACAATAGCCCTTACACAGCCTGGAGGTGTGTTGGGTCATTGTCCTGTTGAAAAATAAATTATGGCCCCACTGTGCCCTAACCAGATGGGATGGTGTACCGCTGCAGAATGCTGTGGTAGCCATGCTGGTTAAGTGTGCCTTGAATTCTAAATAAATCACTGACAGTGTCACCAGCAGAGCACCATCACACCATCACACCTCCTCCTCCATGCTTTACAGTGGGAACCACACATGCAGAGATCATCCGTTCACCCACACAGCGTCTCACAAAGACACGGCAGTTGGAACCAAAAATCTCCAATTTGGACTCCAGACCAAAGGACAAATCTCCACCGGTCTAATGTCCATTGCTCGTTTTTCTTGGCCCACACAAGTCTCTTCTTCTTATTGGTGTCCTTTAGTAGTGCTTTCTTTGCAGCAATTCGACCATGAAGGCCTGATTCACACAGTCCCCTCTGAACAGTTGATGTTGAGATGTGTCTGTGACTTCAAACTCCGTGAAGTATTTATTTTGGCTGCAATTTCTGAGGCAGGATACTTTCCGAAGGCACTGTATATCTAATACCCAGAGTGATTATTGAACCAGACCGAAGGAGATGTTTCCATACAGCAGACGGAGATGTGGTTACTGGGATGATTGATAATATATCTAATACCCAGAGTGATTACTTAAAAATGATCTATCAGAGACTGTTCATTATCGCATGCAAACACACACACACACACACACACACACACACACACACACACACACACACACACACACACACACACACACACACACACACACACACTCACACACACAAACAAACACACACGCAAACACACACAGACACAGACACACAGCCTTCCACCAGCAGTAGGAGTTGGTTAAAATTGTTAGTCTCCAGAAGACAGGCTTAATCTCTCCTATAAATCTTCCAGCGGCAGAAGTCTGTTCCCATCCTGACAGCACTGCAGCGACTGGCTGAGGAATGGCAGCCCATTAGTGTTCACAACGCTTTGTTACTGATGGCAAAATTACATGTTATCATACAGTAACTAACTATATCTGGAGCAGATATTGACAGGTTTTGATATAATGTGGTTTATTGAAGCTGCACGATACATCAAGCAAATGTGTTGGCGTTCCATTCACTAACCATGTCGCTCACACACTCACTCACTCACTTAGAAGATAAGTTATCATTTTTAAACAGACACTTTAATTTTACGAGATCCCAACGGATGGCACTACCTCCAAGATTCCTGCCCACGTGTATATACTCTATACACTCCTAAGATAACAGACACATCAACTTTTCCCCCAAGCAGCCAACTCCTGATTCCTGGAACTCTCTTCTCATCCGTTTAGATCCCCTCTTTCACTCTCTTACTCTGGATCTGGATCAATTAATAAAATCTAACATGTTAGGGTCTCTAAAGTAGCAGACAGGAACAGGAATCTGCGTATGCAGAACGTCTAGATCACAGATCCTAGACTGACTGGGCCAGGTGGTAAAACACCATGGGGGGGGGGCGGGGTTAAATGAGAAAAACGACTGAAGTACACAGGAAATGCACCTCTGGTTTACGTAACTCTGGCCCAAGTCTCTGTAGCATCTGGCATATTCAGGTAACCACACCTGTTTCTGTATCTGAACTGCATAGCAATGCACCTCTGGTCATCCCTGCCGTAATTCTTATTTAGTTTTTATTTTGTGTTGTTGTATTCACCTGGCTGTGAAGTATAGTTGTATTTACATGGCTGTGCAGTATAGTTGTATTCACCTGGCTGTGAAGTATCGTTGTATTCACCTGGCTGTGAAGTATCGTTGTATTCACCTGGCTGTGAAGTATAGTTATATTCACATGGCTGTGTAGTATAGTTGTATTCACATGGCTGTGAAGTATAGTTGTATTTACATGACTGTGAAGTATAGTTGTATTCACATGACTGCATGGACAGAAATCATGATGACTCTTCTTACTCATGAGTCAAGGTCTTCATCGTCCAACATTAAAAAATTAGCTGTCTGGGTGGCTGACATGATTTGGCTGGCAGAGCAACAGAGCCCAGGCATCAACCCTCATCCTCTGTGACAAAGACCCCTCACTTAGTGTCAGTTAAAAATGTGAACTCTGCATGCCAGTCCCGATGGGGGGATCTACCGACCTACGGAAACAGAAACAAGGAACGTTTAGCCAAGGTTTCCAAAGGTGGGGTTCTGGAACCATAGCTGGGAGGCTATGCAGCCTATAACGCTCCGAAAAGAGTAAAATAACAGGACATTTCCAGCGAGGCAGCCAAACCCTAGACCCCTTCTCATCTGTTTAGTTCCCTTCTCTCACTCACTCACTCACTGAGAAGATACAGTGGGGGAGAAAAAAAAGTATTTAGTCAGCCACCAATTGTGCAAGTTCTCCCACTTAAAAAGATGAGAGAGGCCTGTAATTTTCATCGTAGGTACACGTCAACTATGACAGACAAATTGAGGAAAGAAAATCCAGAAAATCACATTGTAGGATTTTTAATGAATTTATTTGCAAATTATGGTGGAAAATAAGTATTTGGTCACCCACAAACAAGCAAGATTTCTGGCTCTCACAGACCTGTAACTTCTTCTTTAAGAGGCTCCTCTGTCCTTGTCACGGTTTCGGCCGAGGCTGCTCCTCCTGCTGGTTCGGGCAGGCTTCGGCGGTCGTCGTCCCCGGAGTACTAGCTGCCACCGATCTATGTTTCATGTTCGTTTGGTTTTGTCTGGATGTTGTACACCTGTGTCTTGTTAGTCCTCGTTAGTGTCCTATTTAGTTCTCGTTGTGTGTGCTTGTCGTTGTGTGTGATTGCGCTTCTGTTTCGTGTTGGAGCTACTATTTCCCTCCAGTGTTTTGGAGAGGTTATTTTGCACATGTTTGTGCGCCATTTGTTTTGTCGCCTGTGTGCGCCGTGTATTCGCCTTCGGGCTTATTGTGCTTTTGTCTTTTATGAATATTGCACTAAAGCCTTTGGACTGAGCCTCTGCGTCCTGCGCCTGATTCATACACCACACCCACCTTCAGCACCCTGTGACAATCCTCCACTCGTTACCTGTATTAATGGCACCTGTTTGAACTTGTTATCAGTATAAAAGACACCTGTCCACAACCTCAAACAGTCACACTCCAAACTCCACTATGGCCAAGACCAAAGAGCTGTCAAAGGACACCAGAAACAAAATTGTAGACCTGCACCAGGCTGGGAATACTGAATCTGCAATAGGTAAGCAGCTTGGTTTGAAGAAATCAACTGTGGGAGCAATTATTAGGAAATGGAAGACATACAAGACCACTGATAATCTCCCTCGATCTGGGGAACGGTGAGCAAAAATCCCAGAACCACACGGGGGGACCTAGTGAATGACCTGCAGATAGCTGGGACCAAAGTAACAAAGCCTACCATCAGTAACACACTACGCTGCCAGGGACTCAAATCCTGCAGTGCAAGATGTGTCCCCCTGCTTAAGCCAGTACATGTCCAGGCCCGTCTGAAGTGCATTTGGATGATCCAGAAGAGGATTGGGAGAATGTCATATGGTCAGATGAAACCAAAATATAACTTTTTGGTAAAAACTCAAATCGTCGTGTTTGGAGGACAAAGAATGCTGAGTTGCATCCAAAGAACACCATACCTACTGTGAAGCATGGGGGTGGAAACATCATGCTTTGGGGCTGTTTTTCTGCAAAGGGACCAGGACGACTGATCCGTGTAAAGGAAAGAATGAATGGGGCCATGTATCGTGAGATTTTGAGTGAAAACCTCCTTCCATCAGCAAGGGCATTGAAGATAAAACGTGGCTGGGTCTTTCAGCATGACAATGATCCCAAACACACCGCCCGGGCAACGAAGGAGTGGCTTCGTAAGAAGCATTTCAAGGTCCTGGAGTGGCCTAGCCAGTCTCCAGATCTCAACCCCATAGAAAATCTTTGGAGGGAGTTGAAAGTCCATGTTGCCCAGCGACAGCCCCAAAACATCACTGCTCTAGAGGAGATCTGCATGGAGGAATGGGCCAAAATACCAGCAACAGTGTGTGAAAACCTTGTGAAGACTTACAGAAAACGTTTGACCTGTGTCATTGCCAACAAAGGGTATATAACAAAGTATTGAGAAACTTTTGTTATTGACCAAATACTTATTTTCCACCATAATTTGTATATAATGTGATTTTCTGGATTTTTTTTTCTAATTTAGTCTGTCATAGATGAAAATTACAGGCCTCTCTCATCTTTTTAAGTGGGAGAACTTGCACAATTGGTGGCTGACTAAATACTTTTTTCCCCCAATGTAAGTGATAATTTTAAACAGATACTTAATTTTCCCGAGATCCCAATGGATGGCGCTACCTCCAAGTGAAGTGTAGTTGTCACCGGGATCATCTCCAATATTGCAGAACCAACAGGAATATCTTCACTCAGAATCTATCTCCACTTCATCTCCCCAGTCACAGTTAGTCAGTCAGTCAGAGCTAACTAGCATAGCTGTGTATTACATCACAACGGCTGTGTCCCAGTGACACCCTATTCCCTATGTAGTGCACTGCTTTTTATTTCACCTTTATTTAACCAGGTAAGCCAGTTGAGAACAAGTTCTCATTTACAACTGCGACCTGGCCAAGATAAAGCAAAGCAGTGCGATAAAAACAACAACACAGAGTTACATATGGGGTAAACAAAACATACAGTCAATAACACAATAGAAAATCTATATACAGTGTGTGCAAATGTAGTAAGTTATGGAGGTAAGGCAATAAATAGGCCATAGTGCAAAATAATTACAATTATAATTTAGTATTAATACTGGAATGATAGATGTGCAGAAGATGATGTGCAAACAGAGATACTGGGGTGCAAATTAGCAAAATAAATAACAATGTAAATAACAATATGGGGATGAGGTAGTTGGGTGGGCTAATTACAGATGGGCTGTGTACAGGTGCAGTGATCGGTAAGCTGCTCTGATAACTGATGCTTAAAGATAGTGAGGGAGATAAGAGTCTCCAGCTTCAGAGATTTTTGCAGTTCGTTCCAATCATTTGCAGCAGAGAACTGGAAGGAATGGCGACCAAAGGAGGTGTTGGCTTTGGGGATGACCAGTGAGATATACCTGCTGGAACGCATACTATGGGTGGGTGTTGCTATGGTGACCAATGAGCTTAGATAAGTCGGGGATTTGCCTAGAAGGGATTTATAGATGACCTGGAGCCAGTGGGTTTGGCGATGAATATGTAGTGAGGGCCAGCCAACGAGAGCGTACAGGTCACAATGGTGGGTAGTATATGGGGCTTTGGTGACAAAACGGATGGCATTGTGATAGACTACATCCAATTTGCTGAGTAGAGTGTTGGAAGCTATTTTGTAAATGACATCGCCGAAGTCAAGGATCGGTAGGATAGTCAGTTTTACGAGGGCATGTTTAGCAGCATGAGTGAAGGAGGCTTTGTTGCGAAATAGGAAGCCGATTCTAGATTTAACTTTGGATTGGAGATGCTTTATGTGAGTCTGGAAGGAGAGTTTACAGTCTAACCAGACACCTACGTATTTGTTGTTGTCCACATATTCTAAGTCAGACCCGCAGAGAGTAGTGATTCTAGTTGGGTGGGCGGGTGCCAGCAGCGTTCGATTGAAGAGCATGCATTTCGTTTTACTAGCATTTAAGAGCAGTTGGAGGCCACGGAAGGAGTGTTGTATTGCATTGAAGCTCGTTTGGAGGTTTGTTAACACAGTGTCCAATGAAGGCCCAGATGTATACAAAATGGTGTCGTCTGCGTAGAGGTGTATCTGAGAGTCACCAGCAGCAAGAGCGACATAATTGATATACACAGAGATTAGAGTCGGCCCGAGAATTGAACTCTGTGGCACCCCCATAGAGACTGCCAGAGGTCCAGACAACAGGCCCTCCGATTTGACACATTGAACTCTATCTGAGAAGTAGTTGGTGAACCAGGCGAGGCAGTCATTTGAGAAACCAAGGCTATTTAGTCTACCAATAAGAATGCGGTGATTGACAGAGTCAAAAGCCTTGGCCAGGTCAATGAAGACGGCTGCGCAGTACTGTCTATTATCGATCGCGGTTATAATATCGTTTAGGACCTTGAGCGTGGCTGAGGTGCACCCATGACCAGCTCGGAAACCAGATTGCATAGCGGAGAAGGTACGGTGGGATTCTAAATGGTCGGTGATCTGTTTGTTAACTTGGCTTTCAAATACTTTCGAAAGGCAGGGCAGGATGGATATAGGTCTGTAACAGTTTGGATATAGAGTGTCTCCCCCTTTGAAGAGGGGGATGACCGCGGCAGTTCTCCAATCTCTGGGCATCTCAGACGATACGAAAGAGAGGTTGAACAGGTTGGTGATAGGGGTTGTGACAATGTCGGCGGCTAATTTTAGAAAGAAAGTTAGTGACAGTATTTCCTAGCCTCAGTGCAGTGGGCAGCTGGGAGGAGGTGCTCTTATTCTCCATGGACTTTACAGTGTCCCAAAACTTTTTGGAGTTAGTGTTACAGGATGCACATTTCTGTTTAAAAAGTTAGCCTTTGCTTTCCTAACTGATTATGTATATTGGTTCCTGACTTCCCTGAAAAGTTGCATATCGCGGGGGCAGTTCGATGCTAATGCCGTACGCCACAGGATGTTTTTGTGCTGGTCAAGGGCAGTCAAGTCTGAGGAGAACCAGGAGCTATATCTGTTCTTAGTTCTGAATTTTTTGAATGGGGAATGCTTATTTAAGATGGAGAGGAAAGCACTTTTAAAGAACAACCAGGCATCCTCTACTGACGGAATAAGGTCAATATCCATCCAGGATACCCGGGCCAGGTCAATTAGAAAGGCCTGCTCGCTGAAGTGTTTTAGGGAGCGTTTGACAGTGATGAGGGGTGGTCATTTGACTGCTGACCCATTACGGATGCAGGCAATGAGGCAGTGATCGCTGAGATCCTGGTTGAAGACAGCGGAGGTGTATTTAGAGGGTAAATTAGTCAGGATGATATCTATTATTATATTATTATATTATTTATTATTATTATTATTATTATTATTATTATTATTATTATTATTATTATTATCTATGAGGGTGCCCATGTTAATGGATTTAGGGTTGTACCTGGTAGGTTCCTTGATAATTTGTGTGAGATTGAGGGCATCTAGTTTAGATTGTAGGATGGCCGGGGTGTTAAGCATATCCCAGTTTATGTCACCAAGCAGTACGAACTCTGAGGATAGATGGGGGGCAATCAATTCACATATGGTGTCTAGGGCACATCTCGGGGCTGAGGTGGGTCTGTAGCAAGCGGCAACAGTGAGAGACTTATTTCTGGAAAGGTGGATTTTTAGAAGTAGAAGCTCAAACTGTTTGAGCACCTAGATAGTATGATAGAGCTCTGCAGGCTATCTCTAAAGTAGATTGCAACCCCACCCCCTTTGGCAGTTCTATCTAGATGGAAAATGTTGTAGTTGGGGATGGAAATTTCAGAATTTTTGGTGGCCTTCCTAAGACAGGATTCAGACACTGCTAGAACTAAGCTAAGGATCCTGGGACTAAACACCTCCCTCTGCAACTGGATCCTGGACTTCCTGACGGGCCGCCCCCAGGTGGTAAGGGTAGGTAACAACACATCTGCCACACTGATCCTCAACACGGGGGCCCCTCAGGGGTGCGTGCTCAGTCCCCTCCTGTACTCTCTGTTTACCCATGACTGCATGGCGAGGCACGACTCAAACACCATCATTAAGTTTGCCGATGACACAACAGTGGTAGGCCTGATCACCGACAACGATGAGACAGCCTATAGGGAGGAGGTCAGAGACCTGGCCGTGTGGTGCCAGGACAACAACCTCTCCCTCAACGTGACCAAGACAAAGGAGATGATTGTGGACTACAGGAAAAAAAAGAGTACTGAGCACGCCCCCATTCTCATCGACGGGGCTGTAGTGGAACAGGTTGAGAGCTTCAAGTTCCTTGGTGTCCACATCACCAACGAACTAACATGGTCCAAACACACCAAGGCAGTCGTGAAGAGGGCACGACAAAGTCTATTCCCCCTCAGGAGACTGAAAAGATTTGGTATGAGTCCTCAGATCCTCAAAAAGTTCTACAGCTGCACCCTCGAGAGCATCCTGACTGGTTGCATCACCGCCTGGTATGGCAACTGCTTGGCCTCCGACCGCAAGGCACTACAGAGGGTAGTGCGTACGGCCCAGTACATCACTGGGGCCAAGCTTCCTGCCATCCAGGACCTCTATACCAGGCGGTGTCAGAGGAAGGCCCTCAAAATTGTCAAAGACTCCAGCCACCCTAGTCATAGACTGTTCTCTCTGCTACCGCACGGCAAGCGGTACCGGAGTGCCAAGTCTAGGTCCAAAAGACTTCTCAACAGCTTCTACCCCCAAGCCATAAGACTCCTGAACAGCTAATCATGGCTACCCGGACTATTTGCACTGCCCCCCCACCCCATCCTTTTTACGCTGCTGCTACTCTGTTAATTATTTATGCATAGTCACTTTAACTCTACCCACATGTACATATTACCTCAACTACCTCAACTAGCCGGTGCCCCCGCACATTGACTCTGCACCGGTACCCCCCTGTATATATAGCCTCCCTACTGTTATTTTATTTTACTTCTGCTCTTTTTTTTCTCAACACTTTTTTTGTTGTTGTTTTATTTTTACTTTTTTTGTTAAAAATAAATGCACTGTTGGTTAAGGGCTGTAAGTAAGCATTTCACTGTAATGTCTGCACCTGTTGTATTCGGCGCATGTGACCAATAACATTTAATTTGATTTGATTTGATTTGATTTGAACATCAGGGTTGGCTGAGTGTGCTAACGCAGTGAATAACTCAAACTTAGGGAGGAGGCTTCTGATATTAACATGCAGCCTTATGTGGCTTAGGGTACCATTTGGGACACAGACATATTCTGTAGCCGGCCCAGGAGCGTGACGACGAGGGGAAAGTGACAGAAATCATGATGACTCTTCTTACACACGTAAGTCAAGGTCTTCATGGTCCAAAATTAACAGATTAGCTGTCTGGGTGGCAGAGCGGCAGAGCCCCGGCATCAACCCTCATCCTCTGTGACAAAGACCCCTCACTTAGTGTCAGTTAAAAATGTGAACTCTGCATGCCAGTCCCGATGGGGGGGATCTACCGCCCTACGGGAACAGAAGCAAGGAACGTTTAGCCAAAGTTTCCAATCGTGGGGTTCTGGAAACAAACAACAACGTACGATCACAAATGCAGTTATTGCACCCCTGTTGGGAATATTAACGTGGGAACCCATGGGTGTTAAAACTATTAAAACAGTTTATTCTCGACCGCCATCAGAAGCCACCAACGGTTTCTGATGGCAAGGGTGAAAAGAAAAACATTTCAATGTGTACCCCCTCTGTGCTATTACCCTTCGTCAATTTCAGAAGCACAGCGGTTCACAGGGTGGCCTCCGTACCCTCATCACCTCTATACTAGTTGAAAAGCCACCAGGCCTCTCTAAGCAGCAGGTAGCCACGGTGGTCTGTGTTCTGTCTTATGGTTAGCTCATTAGCTACAGCTCTCTCTGTCATACAGAGCCAAGACGCTCCAAGAGAGCCAAAATTGGATGACTGTTCTTCTGAATATAATGATAGTTAGTTGGCTTAGAAATGGGGACTATATTGCTACCTGCTGGAGTGTAAAGAAGCCTTTTTGGTAACGTTGGATGGCAGAGCAGTGTTACAAAGCCTGAGATCTTGATCTCAATCTCTCTCTCTCTCTCTCTCTCTCTCTCTCTCTCTCTCTCTCTCTCTCTCTCCCTCCTTATTAAACTACATACTATATACTAATCGTAAAAAATACTGTTTACAGTTTTTCTCGATTGCTAAGACACATTTCTTGAAAGCTGCTCTCCTTTTCTCTTAACTGTGAACACAAATCCCAATTTTCAAGCTACATTCACAAAACCTCAGACTCTTCTTGCAAAACCAAACTTTCACCTCAAAACAGTTCAATCTGTGCTCAAAACTGAACTATGTTGTCAAATCGTGCCCCGAGTCAATCAAAATAAAAAACACTACTGAACAGTCACTAAACACTACGTAGAAAAATAGAAAACACAATGCTCAGGACATGAAGATGGAGAAATAAATGTTTATTGTTCACTGTAGGCTAAATGCATGTTGCAAAACAAAAAAACCTGTGCATTTAGCACTTGTACAAAAAGACAAAACAGAATATTGTGCATTTACATTAGCACTTGTAAAAACAAACAGAATCTTATGCGTTTGCCACTTGTGTACAGTAAGCCCATGTAAAAATAAAGTACAAAAATATACAAATAAGTGCATTACTCAGCCACAGCATCATGTCTCCGTACTGGGTCAGGCCACAGGACTACATCCACATCACAGGCAACATTTTGTCTGGCCAGGCAACGGGGTAAAAAAACCCCTGGCATGCCGTATCCAGGCTTGGCATGCCTCCACACCTATGTCACCACAGGCAAGTCCCATGGCTTGCAGGAGATTTACCCTGGTGTAAGGTTGGCGTTCATATACCTTCCAACCTTCCATTAAACCCAGCTTCATCCATGTAGATGTATTGATGGGGTCTTTCCATTGCATCCAGTTGTAAAACCCTCTGTAGAAATAGATATAGTTTTGTAAGTGATACGGAAAAAGTGATTTAGGCCACTACAGTAAATCACTACTTAGAGTAATCAACATTGAATGTGTCTGGATATATGCCAACCTGTACATACTGGAATCTTTGCTCTTTGACTCTGTCTGAGTTGCGATCAAAGGGCACTCTGTATAGCTGTTTCATGCGCAGTCTGTTGCGCTTGAGGACACGATCAACAGTAGAGAGGCTGACACTGTTGATACCCTCAAAATGTAAATGGTCCTCAATGATCTTCTGCTGAATTTCGCTCAGTTTAATGGCATTGTTCTCACGGACCATATCAACAATTAGGGTCTCTTGGTGTGGGGAGAACATACCTGTCCTCCCACCCCCATGTGGCAGTCTTTCAATTCTACAAAAAGAGAACATGGAGTTACAAAACATATACATGGAATACTTGGCCTACAAACAGTTAGACCAACTCTCCATTACAATACTACAGTACATTGGTACAGTGATGTACTGAAACATATATTTACTTACAGTATACTGTGGTACAGTATATAGTATGTCATACAGTAATTGCTGTCAACATTTACATACTGTACTATAATGTCAAAAAAAGGTAATTACCTGTTCTCTTCTCTAAATCTTCGGATTATGGTGGACACAGTGAATCTACTGATGTTTGGTTGTACCCTTTGTCCAGCCTCCCTCATGCTCATACCATGGACAAGAACATGGTCAATCACAGTAGCTCTGATTTCATCAGATATTACTGTTCTTTGTCTTTGCTGACCACCTCGACCACCTCGACCTCCTCTCACACGAACTCTTCCTCTCAGATTTCTATCCATTGTAGGGCCTCACAAACCAGTGCTCTCTGAACTGGCTTACTGTATATGTTCCCTCACATCATTAGCCACAAGTGTGATCAATTTTGAGTTGTTGTGTTCAAGTGGTGACACCTGTGCTCTAATTGTGTTTGACTTTTGTCACCTGTGCTCACCATTATGCAGCACGGGTGCATCACAATGAAAATGTGTTGGCAAGTTATGTCTAAACAGGTGAAAAGTGCTTATGGTTTTGCCAAAAGATTGATTGATTCAATCAGTGGGTTCAGGCAACTGAGCATTTGGTTCAGACAATAGGGTTTAGTGTTTTAGCAATTGAGAAAAACTGTAGTAGCAATGTATACAGTAAGCAACAAATATCAACATACTAGGCTCACCTATACAGAGAATGTGTCATCTTAGAGTTCAATGTGTCAAATCGGAGGGCCTGTTGTCTGGACCTATGGCAGTCTCTATGGGGATGCCACAGGGTTCAATTCTCGGGACGACTCTATTCTCTGTGTATATCAATAATGTCGCTCTTGCTGCTGGTGACGCTCGGATCCACCTCTATGCGGACGACACCATTTTGTATACATCTGGCCCTTCATTGGACACTGTGTTAACAAACCTCCAAACGAGCTTCAACGCCATACAACACTCCTTCCATAGCATCCAACTGCTCTTAAACACTAGTAAAACTAAATGCATGCTCTTCAACCGAACGCTGCTTGCACCCGCCCACCTGACTAGAATCACTACTCTCGGCGGGTCTGACCTAGAGTATGTGGACAACTACAAATACCTAGGTGTCTGGTTAGACTGTAAACTCTCCTTCCAGACTCACATTAAGCATCTCCAATCCAAAGTTAGATCTAGAATCGGCTTCAAATTTCGCAACAAAGCCTCCTTCACTCATTCTGCCAAACATGCCCTCGTAAAATTGACTATCCTACCGATCCTTGACTTCGGCGATGTCATTTACAAAATAGCCTCCAACACTCTACTCAGCAAATTGGATGTAATCTATCACAGTGCCATCTGTTTTGTCACCAAAGCCCCATATACTACCCACCATTGTGACCTGTACGCTCTTGTTGGCTGGCCCTCACTACATATTCGTCGCCAAACCCACTGGCTCCAGGTCATCTATAAATCACTGCTAGGCAAATCCCCATCTTATCTTAGCTCACTGGTCACCATAGCAACACCCACCCGTAGTCTGCGCTCCAGCAGGTATATCTCACTGGTCATCCCCAAAGCCAACACCTCCTTTGGCTGACATTTCTTCCAGTTCTCTGCTGCCAATTATTGGAACGAACTGCAAAAATCTCTGAAGCTGGAGACTCTTATCTCCCTCACTATATTTAAGCATCAGTTATCAGAGCACCTTACCGATCACTGCACCTGTACACAGCCCATCTGAAATTAGCCCACCCAACTACCTCATCCCCATATTGTTATTTATTTTGCTAATTTGCACCCCAGTATCTCTATTTGCACATCATCTTTTGCACATCTATCATTCCAGTGTTAATTCGAAATTGTAACTATTTTGCACTATGGCCTATGTATTGCCTTACCTCCATAACTTACTACATTCGCATACACTGTATATATATTTTCTGTTGTATTTTTGACTTTATGTTTTGTTTTACCCCATATGTAACTCAGTGTTGTTGTTTTTATCGCACTGCTTTGCTTTATCTTGGCCAGGTCGCAGTTGTAAATGAACTTGTTCTCAACTGGCTTACCTGGTTAAATAATGGTGAAATAAATAAAAATAAATCACAATTGCATTGTTTCCCAACATTGGTTCATTTTGATACAGCCTGTCCTCTTATCTGATTATCAGCTGTTGTCAAAAACATGTGGGTCTGAAAAGACTATTCTCTTCCTTAATAGTGTTCAATGAATTCTACTAGATAAAGACCATTCTCTTCCTCAATAGTGTTCAGTGAATTCTACTAGATAAAGACCATTCTCTTCCTCAATAGTGTTCAGTGAATTCTACTAGATAAAGACCATTCTCTTCCTCAATAGTGTTCAGTGAATTCTACTAGATAAAGACTATTCTCTTCCTCAATAGTGTTCAGTGAATTCTACTAGATAAAGACCATTCTCTTCCTCAATAGTGTTCAGTGAATTCTACTAGATAAAGACCATTCTCTTCCTCAATAGTGTTCAGTGAATTCTACTAGATAAAGACCATTCTCTTCCTCAATAGTGTTCAGTGAATTCTACTAGATAAAGACCAGTCTCTTCCTCAATAGTGTTCAGTGAATTCTACTAGATAAAGACCATTCTCTTCCTCAATGGTGTTCAGTGAATTCTACTAGATAAAGACCATTCTCTTCCTCAATAGTGTTCAGTGAATTCTACTAGATAACATGTGGAAATGAGTATGACATCCTGGCTTTAAAGCAGACTGCACGAGTACATGGTCACATACTATAACATGTTCTAATATCCCCAATCAGCATACCATTTAGAACACAAGTATGGGAGTACGGGTATGGGGGAATGGGTATTCAGACACAACCTGTGTGTCTTAGGGCTCTGTTCAATCCGCATGATAAATGTTCAGCATTACAGTGTTTAATTGAATTTTAAGGGAAAAGTTCCCGCTTTAGCATTCACAGTAGACGCTGCAAATGTCGGCTCAATCGGAAATTACCTTTGCATTTCTAGCGTGGAATCTGTAAAGCTTCAGTTTGACAGATGGAATAGAGGCTTTAGTCTTGTGTTTGAAACAACCACACTATTCCCCGTACTTTACATTGCGATAATGATGATGACATGCCATTTAGCAAGACGCTTTTATCCAAAGCGATTTACAGTCATGCGCGCATACACTTTTTGTGTATGGGTGGTCCCGGGGATCGAACCCACTACCCTGGCGTTACCAGCAGAGCTACAGAGGACCACTACTGCTGATCAGAAAGCTGGATGTGCACTAAGATTACAATCATCATTTTCATTCTTTGAGATGATTTCAAACAAGTTCAACTCGGCCAATTGTAGAATATTCATATTTTCGTATTGTTTCTACAAATTAACTATGCACTACGTATCTTTGTACACAGTATAATATGAAACAACACAGGAAAACTATGTGAAGCTAAATGAATGGAAAAACAATAATATGAATTACATGGGTACCATGTCACCAGTGGAGAAAGCAGAAAGTAGGAGAAGTTGGTGTTCAGAAGGTCTCTGTGATATCGTGTTTAACTGATTTGTTACAGCGGAATTCATTTGTAGCAATCAGAAAGCTGCACGATTGGCTGTTTTTAAAAAAATAACGGTTTTCTGTAATGAATACTCAACGGCTTAATCAGCTCTGACCCACCAAGCTGCTTTACACATTCAAACAAACCATTTATTATCCCCCTCCACACACACACACACACACACACAGACACACACACACACCAATATTGTCATATTCAAAAGATGACAATGAACGACGCAATGTTTATTATATTTTCTAGTTTAAAAAAAAATATTTTTACTTTAAAGTTTGTTTCTTCGTAGTTTGGCCATTGTTCATCCCACTACACAGATGTATTGTCAGGTCGATAACCATCTCCGTGTTAACATGCTATAAGTGGCTACATGAAAATCCAATCAAGGCCTAAATTATGCACCAAACGATGTTTGCTTGATTCTAACGAGATAAGGTCATTTGTCCTGCAGCTGTCTAGTCTTTCACTCACTGCGTGTGTCCAAAATGACAATTTACTCCATACTTGGAATAGATTGACCAGAACACTAAGGGCCCTGTGTAGGGAATAGGGTGTCATTCAGGACACAGTACACTGCCTTAATTACACACTCCTTTTGTAAATATGGCAAAGCACAATAAAAATGGCGAAGCTGGAAGGGTTTTCCATCTTTCCAGGGTTTTGACGTAAAGTATCTCTGGATTGTTGAGTGAGAGGGGCATTATGTTGCAGTCTCGTTAGACAAAGCAGACAGATGCAGTGTCATCAGATGAAGCAGACAGACAGACAGACAGACACAGTGTCATCAGATGAAGCAGACAGAGAGTATGTCTGACATTCTTCAGACAAATTTCCATCCATATAATATTTAGCCAGGAGCTGTCCAACACAGTAGCCCTCTCCACACTGCATGGGCCATAAGAAGGCAGTCCCGGACCCCTACCCTCCCCATCTCTACCTCATCCGTCCCGGACCGACCCCTACCCTCCCCATCTCTACCTCATCCGTCCCGGACCGACCCCTACCCTCCCCATCTCTACCTCATCCGTCCCGGACCCCTACCCTTTTCATCTCTGCCTCATCCGTCCCGGACCCCTACCCTTTTCATCTCTGCCTCATCCATCCCCAACCCTACCCTTCTCATCTCTGCCTCATCGGTCCCGGACCCCTACCCTCCCCATCTCTACCTCATCCGTCCCGGAGCCCTACCCTCCCCATCTCTACCGCATCCGTCCCAGAACCCTACCCTTCTCATCTCTGCCTCATCCGTCCCGGACCCCTACCCTTTTAATCTCTGCCTCATCCGTCTCGGACCCCTTTCCTCCCCATCTCTGCCTCATCAATACCTGTTATATTCCGGAAGTCAGTCTGTTGTATCAACCCTGGCCTTCAGGCACCATAAAAATCCACTGAAATGCTGAGCTGGTCTCCATAGCACAGTTCCTCATACTGCAAAGATTAAAACAAAGTCCTAAATGGCACCCTATTCCCTATGGTTCCTGGTCAAAAGTAGTGCACTATAAAGGAAATTGGTTGCCATTCGAGACAGACACACAAGCTACTGAAACCTGGGAAAATAAGATTATACAAATCTGTTTAAAGATGGAACAGTTAGAAAGACAGAACAGCTCCTTAGGAGATTATAACAGTCTGTTTAAAGATGGAACAGTTAGAAAGACAGAACAGCTCATTAGAGGTGGAAAACAATGTGTCATGACGACGTCTTTCAGAACATTGTTGTTGTTCTGAGAAGAGAAACACTGGCAGATAATCCACCATCTTTATTTCCCTTCACTTTGTTGAATTCAAAAGCACTATAAAGACAAGTAGACATCAAGTTCTCTCTACTAAAGAAATGAAAAGTATATCTTTATACTTATTTGGAAACCGATGAAAGCTTCCCAATCTTAAGACTACACACTCTTAGAATCCCTGACAATATTCTTTCTAGAATGTCTTCTTTCCCCAAAAAAGTATTAACAACTCTAAAGACAGTTTGCGTTCGAGAATTACTTTCCTCAAAAAAGTTTGTATCAGTTATTCAAACAACCAACCCCTTGTACTATGCTATAGTGCGATATACTATGTATTATAGTGGTTCAACCAACGCTGTACTATGCTATAGTGTGATATACTATGTACTGTAGTGGTTCAATCAACCCTTGTACTATACTATAGTGCTATATACTATGTATTATAGTGGTTCAACCAACCCTATACTATGCTATAGTGCTATATACATATATAAATATATACTATGTACTATAGGGGTTCATTTCAACGTAATGTTTTCCGACTCGTACTCCTCTCATCTCTTCTCAGAACGGAACTAGAACAGGGGAGGCTGGTGAGGGGAGGACTGCTCATAATAATATCTGGAATGGAGTGAACGGAATGGTATCAAACACATGCTAATTCCGTTGAAGCCATCACAATGAGCCTTTAAAGTGCCACCAGCAACCACTGAGTAGAACAGAGCAGGGGAGAGTAGCAGAGCAGGGGAGAGTAGCAGAGCAGGGCAGAGTAGCAGAGCAGGGCCGAGTAGCAGAGCAGGGGAGAGTAGCAGAGCAGGGGAGAGTAGCAGAGCAGGGGAGAGTAGCAGAGCAGGGGAGAGTAGCAGAGCAGGGGAGAGTAGCAGAGCAGGGGAGAGTAGCAGAGCAGGGGAGAGTAGCAGAGCAGGGGAGGGTAGCAGAGCAGGGGAGAGTAGCAGAGCAGGGGAGAGTAGCAGGGCAGGGGAGAGTAGCAGAGCAGCTCTGTAGTTGTAGCACAGATGACAAGTTCTCACTTTGAGCTTTGATTGATGACGGACCATAACAAATCAACAGGTTTCACTTTCATTGTTTTCTTTGTGATGAGAGGTGGGGTAGTTAATACCAGGGCATGATGGATGGCGTGGGGCACAGCGGTTGGCTCGCCACTTTGTCTTGCCCGCTCTGGCACACCAATGGAGACCAGCTGATAGAAGCAATTAATTGGCGAGGAAATTCCTAAATTAAAATGAGACGGGTGGGAGGTGGTGATGGCAAACTGAGAGCAAATTCCAAGATGCTCTCTTATTATGAAGCATAGCAAATAAGGAACGGGATACAAAGCCAAATGGTTAGAAGATATGATCTGTTGTAATCATTAGAGGAAAAATACAATATGTTTGTGTGGCCGTATCAGAACGCCAAGCCAAGCAAACCCCTCCTCCACCCCACCCCACTTAGTGTGAAAGAAGTACTACAACTCAATGGACCTGACGTTATATTTGTGTATTTGATAAAGCTTTGTTCTCTTTTACGCTACATGAGTTAGCTAAGTAATAGAGACTACCATTTAATTAAATGGTTTACTGATGATGCTTCTCTTAGAACGGTGACTGCTTAACCATTAATCACGCTGCACACCTCATTTCCAACGACAACAATGGCGGTCGGCAGGACGCGGTATGAGGGCTCGATGGGCGCAGAAGCAGGAATGATCACGGTCTTCCAGTAAATCACTAGCTGGTGCATTAAGACAGCACTGGTAGAGGCAGAAAGTAACAGTGGAATCACTATAGTCCAATCACACAGCTATTCACTGAACCAAACATCAACATACTAATTAATCACAGCAAACCACATACACATCATATAATAATGTCTTATTTATCAGTATGCTCTGGTAGCAGCAGAAAGTAACATCCTCTAATCATAATCTACTCACTGTCCAAACATCTATTTCAGATACTGTTAATCACAGCTAACCACATTATATTCCTTAAGTTCTAGACGTCAAGCTGAATCTGGTAATGATTTGAACAAGTTGAGGAGACTAAATTACTTGGTGTTACCTTTGATTGTAAACTGTCATGGTCAAAACATATAGATTCAATGGCTGTAAAGATGGGGACAGGTCTGTCCATTATAAAGAGATGCTCTGCTTTTTTGACACCACACTCCACAAAGCAAGTCCTGCAGGCTCTAGTTTTGTCTTATCTTGATTATTGTCCAGTCGTGTGGTTGAGTGCTGCAAGGAAAGACCTAGTTAAGCTGCAGCTGGCCCAGAACAGAGCGGCACGTCTTGCCCTTCATTGTAATCAGAGGGCTGATATAAATACCATGCATGCCAGTCTCTCTTGGCTAAGAGTTGAGGAGAGACTGACTGCATCACTTCTTATTTTTATAAAAAACATTAATGTGTTGAAAATTCCAAATTGTTTGAATAGTCAACTAACACACAGTTCTGACACACACACACACACACACACACACACACACACACACACACACACACACACACACACACACACACACACACACACACACACACACACACACACACACTCTTACCCCACCAGTCATGCCACCAGGGGTCTTTTCACAGTCCCCAAATCCAGAACAAATACAAGAAAGCTTACAGTATTATATAGAGCCATTATTGCATGGAACTCCGCTCCATCTCAGATTGCTCAAACTAACAGCAAACCTGGTTTCAAAAAACAGATAAAGCAACACCTCACGGCACAACGCCTCTCCCCTATTTGACCTAGATAGTTTGTGTGTATGTATTGATATGTAGGCTACGTGTGCCATTTTTAAATTGTTGCAGTTCTGTCCTTGAGCTGTTCTTGTCTATTAATGTTCTGTATTATGCCATGTTTCATGTTTTGTGTGAACCCCAGGAAGTGTAACTGCTGCTTTCGCAACAGTTAATGAGGATCCTAATAAAAAAGTATGTCTCCTTTAGTGGTATGTTCCGTGTGTTACCTGAGTCCTTGACTTGATGGAGGTAGATCTAGTACTTAACTGCCTAACTGATGCTGTTGGAGAGCTTCTGAGAGAGAACCGGCCACTATGGCCAATCCTCCGAGATGCAGGTGCATGCTACTCATTGCACTAAAACATATACTTCACATACTATCAATGTTAATTGCCGACTACGCCATACAGATATATCCAGTATCATATAATGCTGAGTCCTTTATCAGTATGTATCTTGTCCAGGTGTTGTCTAAACTCAATGGCAGTATGTATAGTATATACATATAGTGCTTAATTTATATAGTACTTAGTACTTTAGAGTATATATGTATAGTGCTTAATTTATATACTAATTAGTACTTTTATAGTATATACATATAGTGCTTAATTTATATAGTACTTAGTACTTTTATGGTATATACATATAGTGCTTAATTTATATAGTACTTAGTATTTTTATAGTATATACATATAGTGCTTAATTTACATAGTACTTAGTACTTTTATAGTATATTAGTTATAGTGCTTAATTTATATAGTACTTAGTACCTTTAAAGTATATACATATAGTGCTTAATTTATATAGTACTTAGTACTTTTATAGTATATTAGTTATAGTGCTTAAACACTTAACTGAAAGCTTCAGTAGAGTGAACCTGGCACTATGGCCAAAACTCAGTGATGCAAGGCCATGGATGGTGTGAGTGGTCAATTTATTTTCCTGCATTTGTTCCAGCCTGCTGGCTACTGATGCAATAGACTGGAGATCATTTACTTCTGTTGATTATTGAATCATAGAAGAAAATAAAAATCGACAGCATAATAGCCTTGGCTGGCCAGACGAGCTCCTGCTGCCGTGCTGCCTGCTGCCTGCTGCCGCGCTGCCTGCTGCCTGCTGCCGCTCTGCCTGCTGCCGCGCTGCCTGCTGCCTGCTGCCACGCTGCCTGCTGCCTGCTGCCTGCTGCCTGCTGCCGCGCTGCCTGCTGCCCTAATGAAGTTGGGACCAAACCGGGTCTATCCTCAGTCAATTCGGAAAAATGACCTTCGCTGTAAATTACCATGGTGAAACATGAATAGCCCATAGCCGTGGCTGGGAGGAAAGGGGAGAGCTGCTGTGGGATGGAACGACTGGTGAAGAGCCCATAGCCGTGGCTGGGAGGAAAGGGAAGAGCTGCTGTGGGATGGAAAGACTGGTGAAGAGCCCAGAGCCGTGGCTGGGAGGAAAGGGGAGAGCTGCTGTGGGATGGAAAGGGGAGAGCTGCTGTGGGATAGAAAGACTGTTGAAGAGCCCATAGCCGTGGCTGGGAGGAAAGGGGAGAGCTGCTGTGGGAGAGAAATACTGTTGAAGACAGGAGCTGCATCCTAAATGGCATTGTATTCCCTACCAGTGGCGGCTGGTGCAGTTTAAAATGAGGAAGGAAAACGTTTTTTTTTTGTTTCATGAACATGGCCTTATGTCTATTACAGCATATTGAGTCACTGGCTTGCTGGTGCTCTTTCATGCCGTCCCTGGGAGGGGTGCGTCACTTGAGTGGGTTGAGTTACTGACGTGATCTTCCTGTCTGGGTTGGCGCCCCCCCTTGGTTTGTGCTGTGGTGGAGACCTCTGTGGGCTATACTCGGCCTTGTCTCAGGATTGTAAGTTGGTGGTTGAGGATATCCCTCTAGTGGTGCGGGGGCTGTGCTTTGGCAGAGTGGGTGGGGTTATATCCTTCCTGTTTGGCCCTGTCCGGGGGTTTCTTCGGATGGGGCCACAGTGTCTCCGGACCGCTCCTGTCTCAGCCTCCAGTATTTATGCTGCAGTAGTTTATGTGTCGGGGGGCTGGGGTTAGTTGGTTATACCTGGAGTACTTCTCCTGTCTTATCCAGTGTCCTGTGTGAATTTAAGTATGCTCTCTCTAATTCTCTCGTTCTCTCTTTCTCTCTGAGAACCTGAGCCCTAGGACCATACGTCAGGACTACCGGGCATGCTGACACCTTGCTGTCCCCAGTCCGCCTGGCCTTGCTGCTATTCCAGTTTCAACTGTTCTGCCTGCGGTTACGAAACCCCTACCTGTCCCAGACCTGCTGTTTTCAACTCTTAATGATCGGCTATGAAAAGCCAACTGAGAGACCTGAGCCCTAGGACCATACGTCGGGACTACCGGCCGTGGTGACTCCTTGCTGTCCCCAGTCCGCCTGGCCTTGCTGCTATTCCAGTTTCAACTGTTCTGCCTGCGGTTATGGAACCCCTACCTGTCCCAGACCTGCTGTTTTCAACTCTTAATGATCGGCTATGAAAAGCCAACTGAGATTTATTCCTGATTATTATTTGACCATGCTTGTCACTTATGAACATTTTTGAACATCTTGGCATGGTTCTGTTATAACCTCCACCCGGCACAGCCAGAAGAGGACTGGCCACCCCTCATAGCCTGGTTCCTCTCTAGGTTTCTTCCTAGGTTTTGGCCTTTCTAGGGAGTTTTTCCTAGCCACCGTGCTTCTACACCTGCATTACTAGCTGTTTGGGGTTTTAGGCTGGGTTTCTGTACAGCACTTCGAGATATTAGCTGATGTACGAAGGGCTATATAAAATAAAATTGATTGATTGATTGATTGATTGATATCGGATGACTGTCATTCATATTCCATTCACCCAGTTCAATGTAACATCGATAGGTACTCTAATTTTCCCTATACTCATCATGAGGTTGTTACAACCTAGCCTGTAAATGAAAGTTTACAACGTAGGTGCACACAGGTCGAACTGATCTAGGGTGTAATCATTAGTCCAACAGTTGCAAACGAGAGTTTCTATTGGACAAATTCAGGTATGTTTATCCCCGTTTCGTCCTGTTTGCTTCCCTTTAAGAAGGAGTCGGCGGAATGAATACACCACTGATCGTACAGTTCACTTTCAAAGCAGCCATGTTGTATTCCTTTTCGCATCTATGCGCTCTCCTCCTCTCACCTTTTCCTTTCGCTTGTGGACTTCAATGTATGAATCAGCTGTATGTGACCAGGCGAAAAAATCTTTCCAAGCCAAACCATTTCATAACCTCTACACACAGCCTACATCGTTGTCACCATATTAGCTAAAGTAACATCCTAGTCAACATAGCTAATAGAACTAACGCGTTAGTAAACCCGCTACAATCATGCAGTAATGTTAAAGTGTATAGTCAGAAGCAGTTCAGCAGTTACACCGGCGGGCCCCGGTGGCAATACATTTGTAAAACCAAAAGCTTACCTTGACTTGGAAGAGTTCCAATGTTGTGTTGGATAGCCATAGCCATCTAGCTAACATAGCATCCCTCTGTTTGAGCTGGGTGTTTGAGTAGGCTAAACTACTAGCTGCAGTTGCTACCTAAGTAAGTGAAAGTTAAAGTGAAAAAACTGGACAAAATATAGCTCTGTCTCTCTCTCTTGCCTCTCCGTCATTTTTGAAGAAATTAATTTGTTAAAAACGGTTCAACTATTGCCTTTCTCTCTCTTTTAGTAAACTACTCATCACATGTTATGCACTGCAGTGCTGTAGCTCATGCTTTCAGTACTAGATTCATTCTCTGATCCTTTGATTGGGTGGACAACATGTCAGTTCATAATGCAAGAGCTCTGATATGTTGGAGGAGGTCCTCCGGAAGTTGTCATAATTACTGTGTAAGTCTATGGAAGGGGGTGAGAACCATGAGCCTCCTAGGTTTTTTATTGAAGTCAACGTACCCAGAGGAGGATGGAAGCTAGTTGTCATCCGGCTACACCATGGTGCTACCCTACAAAGTGCTGTTGATGCAACTGTAGACCTTCATTGCAAAACATTGTGTTTTAATCAATTATTTGATGACTTGAATATTTTTAGTATAGTTGTATCTAAAAACGATCACTTTTTAAATGTTTTACTATTTACATTTTTTATGAAATTCACTGTGGAGGAGGGTCCTCCCTTTTCCTCCTCTGAGGAGCCTCCACTGGTAGTGTACTGTGTAGATCGTTCCTACATAGTGCACTATCGACCCTATGGGCCCTGGTTAAAAGTAGTGCACTATTTAGGGAGTAGGGGGCGATTTGGGACGCACACAAAGCCATTGTGAAGGCTTTCACTGGAGTGGTCATGCAAAGGAGAGAGAGAGAGGAATGCTTTTCTTTTGTGTTTGTTTTGTGGTGCAGTTATTACGCAATCCTCCACACTGAATCAAAGACAATAAATTAAAGATAATTGATCGAAATGCTGTCACTGGGCATTCTTCAGAGCATCAATCACATTTATAAACGATTATGAGGATTATTGCAAATACTTCAGATGCATTGAGAGAGACCAGACAGACTAGACAGACACAACCGTTGAGATATTGTGGGCGTCTGGCTGTTGGCAACGAGACACTGTATATAAAGAAGACCACAGAGTTCAGATTCCCTCCTAAGTGCAATAATAAAAACTAATAAAACTAATAAAAACAAAAAATGTTTAGGAAAGTACCAAAGAGTTCAGTAAGACACAGATAAACAATGTAAGAGAAGAAGGAGAGTGAATCATTCTTCATAAAGGACAGAACAAACCTTTCACCTTTCATAAGGAGCTGGTAGAAAAATATAAAGGATATACTTTGGATCAGAAAGGTTTTCAGTCCTGGAGATGATGAATCAATTAGAAGAGCACTTAACCGAGAGGGAGGAGGAAAGATGATTTGAACGCCCTGATAGAAGCAAGGCTCTGGGGCGGCAGGTAGCTTAGTGGTTAAGAGCGTTGTGCCAGTAACCGAAAGGTCGCTGGTTCTAATCCCCAAGCCGACTAGGTGAAAAATCTGTTGATGTGGCCTTGAGCAAGGCACTTAACCCTAATTGCTCCTGTAAGTCGCTCTGGATAAGAGCGTCTGCTAAATGACTAAAATGTAAATATATCTTTTTCAGGATATCCTCGCAGAACGTTTGTTAAAAGGTTTGCTGTCCATAAAGATCTAAGTAGACAAAGAAGAGAAATCCAACAAAAATGGGTGAAGAACAGAAACACTCTACAAAGATCAATACACGTGGTCATGTTTTAAAAGCAAAAAGCAAATTGCTCCTTCATATTTTGCTCCACAAGTCCTATTTCCGATGGCGTTGATTTTCAGTGAAAGGTTTTGGGGAAAATGGACAACCGTCTTTTGTAAGAATCATTTTGTTGTAAGACTCATTCCTTCTAACACATACATAGCTGCTATGATTGGCTTTCTGGGGATACAAGATTAATAAGTGTTCCGCCTGAGGCACAGAATTGTACTCATTTTATTATTCAAGAATGTTATAAAAGAAAACCATTGCATTCTTGATGGATATTTTTGTAATTTCCCTCCGTCTCTCTGTCCTGTTTCAATCCATTTATCAATACAATTTTATAGCCAAGCCCAGGCTCAAGGTTGGTGTTACATGTTACATGTTACTGTAGTTAGGATTCACTGAGAGAGCGAGCGAGAGCGAGCGCCAGAGCAAGAGCGAAAGAGAGAACGAGAGACAAACAACAACAAAAACAACAACAACAACACGAAGAGCTATCTATCCAAAATGGAGATGTATGGGTAAACCATTTCTCCAAATCTTTTTCACCCTATAACAAATAACAAACAGCAAAAAAATATACATGATCAAATACAAATCTTAGAATCAACTATTAAAGACTACCAGAACCCACTGGATTCTCCAATTACACTGAATTAACTATAGGACAAAATACAAACCCTCCAACCCCAAAAGGCCTGTGGTGTTGATGGTATCCTCAATGAAATGATCAAATATACAGACCACAAATTTCATTTGGCTATACTTAAACTCTTTAACATCATCCTTAGCTCTGGCATCTTCCCCAATATTTGGAACCAAGGACTGATTACCCCAATCCACAATAGTGGAGACAAATTTGACCCCAATAACTACCGTGGGATATGTGTCAACAGCAACCTTGGGAAAATCCTATGCATTATCATTAACAGCAGACTCGTACATTTCCTCAGTGAAAACAATGTACTGAGCAAATGTCAAATTGCCTTTTTACCAAATTACCGTACAACAGACCACATATTCACCCTGCACACCCTAATTGACAAACAAACAAACCAAAACAAAGGCAAAGTCTTTTCATGCTTTGTTGATTTCAAAAAAGCTTTTGACTCAATTCGGCATGAGGGTCTGCTATACAAATTGATGGAAAGTGGTGTTGGGGGAAAAACATATGACATTATAAAATCCATGTACACAAACAACAAGTGTGCAGTTAAAATAGGCAAAAAACACACACATTTCTTTCCACAGGGCCGGTGGGTGAGACAGGGATACACAGCTTAAGCCCCACCCTTTCAACATACAGACGCCTAACAGGTCCTCAACTGGCAGCTTCATTAAATAGTACCCGCAAAACACCAGTCTCAACGTCAACAGTGAAGAGGCAACTCCGGGATGCTGACCTTCTAGGCAGAGTTGCAAAGAAAAAGCCATATCTCAGACTGGCCAATAAAAATAAAAGATTAAGATTGAGATATGGCTTTTTCTTTGCAACTCTGCCTAGAAGGTCAGCATCCCGGAGTCGCCTCTTCACTGTTGACGTTGAGACTGTTGTTTTGCGGGTACTATTTAATGAAGCTGCCAGTTGAAGACCTGTGAGGTGCCTGTTTCTCAAACTAGACACTCTAATGTATTTGTCCTCTTGCTCAATTGTGCACCGGGGCCTCGCACTCCTCTTTCTATTTTGGTTATAGCCAGTTTGCGCTGTTCTGTGAAGGCAGTAGTACACAGCGTTGTACGAGATCTTCAGTTTCTTGGTAATTTCTCACATAGAATAGCCTTCATTTCTCAGAACAAGAATAGACTGACGTGTTTCAGAAGAAAGTTATTTGTTTCTGGCCATTTTGAGCCTGTAATCGAACCCACAATTGCTGATGCTCCAGATACTCAACTTGTCTCAAGAAGGCCAGTTTTATTGCTTCTTTAATAAGCACAACAATTTACAGCTGTGCTAACATAATTTGCAAAAGGGTTTTCTAATGATCAATTAGCCTTTTAAAATGATAAACTTGGATTAGCAAACACAACGTGACATTGGAACACAGGACTGATGGTTGCTGATAATGGGTCTCTGTACGCCTATGTAGATATTCCATAAAAAATCAGCCGTTTCCAGCTGCAATAGCCATTTACAACATTAACAATGTCTACACTTTATTTCTGATCAATTTGATGTTATTTTAACGGACAAAATAATTGCTTTTCTTTCGAAAACAAGTACATTTCTAAGTGACCCCAAACTTTTGAACGGTAGTGAATATATCAACAAATTGGCGAGGGCACTAGAACAGTCTGCAGCACCCAGCCTCACCCTACTGGACCCAGAAATCAAATGTCTGCTGTTTGCTGATGATCTGGTGCTTCTGTACCCAACCAAGGAGGGCCTACAGCAGCACCTAGATCTTCTGCACAGATTCTGTCAGACCTGGGCCCTGACAGTAAATCTCAGTAAGACAAAAATAATGGTGTTCCAAAAAAGGTCCAGTTGCCAGGACCACAAATACAAATTCCATCTAGACACCGATGCCCTAGAGCACAACAAAAAAAAACGACACATACCTTGGCCTAAACATCAGCGCCACAGGTAACTTCCACAAAGCTGTGAACCATCTGAGAGACAAGGCAAGAAGGGCATTCCATGCCATCAAAAGGAACATAAAATTGGACAAACCAATTAGGATCTGGCTAAAATTAATTGAATAAGTTATAGAACCCGTTGCCCTATATTGTTGTGAGGTCTGGGGTCTGCTCACCAACCATGAATTCACAAAATGGGACAAACACCAAATTGAGACAACAATTGTGTACAACGTAAAACACCAAATAATGCATGCAGAGTAGAATTAGGCTTATACCTGCTAATGATCAAAATCCAGAAAAGAGACGTTAAATTCTACAACCACCTAAAAGGAAGCGATTCCCAAACATTCCATAACAAAGCCATAACCTACAGAGATATGAACTTGGAGAAGAGTCCCCTAAGCAAGCTGGTCCTGGGGCTCTGTTCACAAACACAAACAGACCCCACAGAGCCCCAGAACAGCAACACAATTAGACCAAACCAAATCATGAGAAAACAAAAAGATAATGGTCCTCTGTAGCTCAGCTGGTAGAGCACGGCGCTTGTAACGCCAAGGTAGTGGGTTCGATCCCCGGGACCACCCATACACAAAAATGTATGCAAGCATGACTGTAAGTCGCTTTGGATAAAAGCGTCTGCTAAATGGCATAGTATTATAATTACTTGAGACACTGTAAAGAATTTACAAAAAAATGGCACACACTGGAATGCTATTTGGGCCTAAACAAAGAGTAAACAGTCGCAGAATACCTGACCACTGTGACTGACCCAAAATTAAGGAAATCTTTGACTATGTACAGACTCAGTGAGCATAGCCTTGCTATTGAGAAAGGCCGCCGTAGGCAGACCTGGCTCTCAAGGGAAGAAAGGCTATGTGCACACTGCTCACAAAATGAGGTGAAAACTGAGCTGCACTTCCTAACTTCCTGCCAAATGTATGACCATATTAGAGACATATTTCCCTCAGATTACAGATCCACAAAGAATTCTAATACAAATCCAATTTGGATAAACTCCCATATCTACTGGATTATATACCACAGTGTGCCATCACAGCAGCAAGATTTGTGACCTGTTACACAAGAAAAGGGCAACCATTGTAAATACAACCTATATTTATGTTTATTTATTTTCCCATTTGTACTTTAACTATTTGCACATCATTATAACACTGTATATATACCTAATATGACATTTGAAATGTCTTTATTCTTTTGGAACTTCTGAATGTAATGTTTACTGTTAACATTTATTGTTTATTTCACTTTTGTTTACTCTCTACTTCACTTGCTTTAGAAATGTAAGCATATGTTTCCCATGCCAATAAAGCCCCTTCAATTGAATTTAATTGAATTGAGAGAGAGAGAGAGAGAACTAGAGAGATAGAGGGAGAGAACGAGAGCGTGAGAGAGCGAGAGAGAGAGAGAGAGAGAGAGAGAGAGAGAGAGAGAGAGACAGAGAGAGAGAGAGACAGAGAGAGAGACAGAGAGACAGAAAGAGAGACAGAGATACAGAGAGAGAGACAGAGAGAGAGAGAGACAGAGAGAGAGACAGAGACAGAGAGACAGACAGAGAGAGAGAGAGAGAGAGAGAGAGAGAGAGAGAGAGAGAGAGAGAGAGAGAGAACCAGATGCTAGAAGTAATCGTTCTGTGATTTGTGAACATAATTATTTTGCAACTTAATAAGTTCAGAGGCTCCAGTAAAAACAAGTCATTTGGAATAAGCATGCTTTTCTCTCCCTAACAGAAGTCTCCCCCGTTTCTCACCCTCCTCCTTTCTCGTCACATTCCTCCCATCTCCACCCAGGCTCACCAAATCCCCCCTTGTGAGTGTCTAATGATGTACTCTCTCTTTCTCTCTCTCTCTCTCTCTCTCTCACGCTCTCGCTCTCTAACTCTGTTTCTCTCTTTCTCTCTAGTTGCGTGTAGCTCAGTTGGTAGAGCATGGCGGTTGCAACGCCGGGGTTGTGGGTTCGATTCCCACGGGGGAGTAGTATGAAAATGTATGCACTCACTAACTGTAAGTCGCTCTCGATAAGAGCATCTGCTAAACGACTAAAATGTACTGTAAATGCAAATAACCAAAGTGCTACAAGTCAGACTATTAGTGTTGAGCCCTGTGGGGGGAAGAGAACAGAATAGGAGGAACCCTTTCTTCCTCGTCATTGGAGACTTAATTGGTGAGCCTTTTTGGGGATGCAGAGAGTAAGGGGGTGAAAATAAACAAATAGATTATTGAGTCATTATTATTTGGGGCGAAAATAATCTCTATTTATTTTATGTTACCCCCCCCTCCTTAGTCTATCCCCATGTTGGGAAATATACATACTGTGATAAAATCAGTATCTTGGGAGAAACCAATTAGCTACCCCCCACCCCATCCTACCCCATCCCCCCTCCCCTCCCCCATTCTATAAGGCATTGAACTATTATTTTATTTGTCTATAAGGCATTGAACTATTATTTTATGTAGTCTATAAGGCATTGAACTATTATTTTATGTAGTCTGAAAGGCATTGAACTATTGTTTTTATTTTGCCAAAAAGGCATTAAAACAATACAACATGACGTCATCGCCAATGGTGCCAATTTGCTGCCTCATTCTACCGTACAATACATGTAACTGCACTATGTTACATCATGTAAATGCACTGTTCAGAACACTGCTGTCCCAGTTTCACTCTTTTCCACACAGACAGACGGCTGAACGATGCCAAGGATTATTAACATGACGTTATGAAACAACCACAAGCTAATCAATCAGTTAAAATCGGTGAAAAGTAGGATTTACAGTAGTAAACATTCATTAATCTTTAAAAGAGAGTATTTTAAGTTTAGAGACTCATTATAGAAGCAGAATAAATCAGTAAGGATGCATCCCAAACAGCACCCTATTCCTTATAGTGCACTTCTCCAGAGCTCTGGTCAAAAGTAGTGCACTATGTACAGAAAAGGGTGTCAATTCAGACGAATCCTAAGACTGCTAGATAAAAGAGGGAGTAGCTGTTATTTAGAAGAAAACCCAATAAATGTTGCGTGTAGAAGAAACAACTGTCATCAATTTAAACTAATCCAAACCACCTCGCAATTATTGTTTTTGATCGAGTTGTGCTTGTCAGGATTTATAAAGACAACACAATGATCAGCATGCTTCATTCTCTCTCTCTGTGTTGAATGGAGACAGGATAGTCTCTGTGTGTTGAATGGAGACGGGAGAGTCTCTCTGTGTTGAATGGAGATGGGAGAGTATCTGTGTGTTGAACAGAGAGAGGAGAGTATCTGTGTGTTGAATAGGAGGAGAAGTCTCTGTGTGTTTGGAATAGAGAGAGAGAGTCTCTGTGTGTTGAATAGAGAGAGGAGAGTATCTGTGTGTTGATAGAGAGAGGAGATCTCTGTGTGTTGAATAGAGATAGGAGAGTCTCTGTGTGTTGAATAGAGAGAGGAGAGTCTCTGTGTGTTGAATAGAGAGAGGAGAGTCTCTGTGGTTTGAATAGAAGAGGAGAGCTCTCTGTGTGTTTGAATAGAGAGAGGAGAGCGTATCTGTGTGGTTTGAACAGATAGATGGAGAGTCTCTGTGTGTTTGAATAGAGAGAGGATAGTCTAATGTGTGTTGATATAGGAGAGAGGAGAGTCTCTGTGTGTTGGATAGAGAGAGGATAGTCCTGTGTGATTGAATAGAGAGAGAGAGTCTCTGGTGTGTTGAATAGAGAGAGGAGAGTCTCTGTGTGTTGAATAGAGAGAGGAGAGTCTCGTGTGTTTGAATAGAGAGAGGAGAGTATCTGTGTGTTGAATAGAGAGAGGAGAGTCTCTCTGTGTGTTGAATAGAGAGAGGAGAGTCTCTGTGTGTTGAATAGAGAGAGGAGAGTATCTGTGTGTTGAATAGAGAGAGGAGAGTCTCTCTGTGTGTTTGAATAGAGAGAGGAGAGTCTCTGTGTGTTGAATAGAGAGAGGAGAGTCTCTCTGTGTGTTGAATAGAGAGAGGAGAGTCTCTGTGTGTTGAATAGAGAGAGGAGAGTCTCTCTGTGTTGAATAGAGAGAGGAGAGTCTCTCTGTGTTGAATAGAGAGAGGAGAGTCTCTTGTGTGTTGAATAGAGAGAGGAGAGTCTCTGTGTGTTTTGAATAGAGAGAGGAGAGTCTCTGTGTGTTAATAGAGAGAGGAGAGTCTCTTGTGTGTTGAATAGAGAGAGGAGAGTCTCTGTGTGTTGAATAGAGAGAGGAGAGTCTCTGTGTGTTGAATAGAGAGAGGAGAGCTCGTGTGTTAAAGGAGGAGTCTCTTGTGTTGTTGAATAGAGAGAGAGAGTCTCTGTGTGTTAATAAGAGAGGAGAGTCTTCTGTGTGTTGATAGAGAGAGAGAGTCCTGTGTGTGATAAGAGAGGAGAGTCTCTGGTGTTGATAGAGAGAGGAAGTATTGTGTGTTATGAGAGGGAAGTCTCTTGTGTGTTGAATAGATCTTGTGTAAAGAGGAAGAGTCTCTGTGTGTTGATAGAGAGAGGAGGTCTCTGTGTGTGATGAGAGAGAGAGTCTCTGTAAGTCCCTGGGTGTTGAATAGAGAGAGGGAGTTCTGGGGTTGAATAGAGAGAGGGGAAGGGCTCCTTGGGGTTTTTGAATAGAGAGAGGAGAGTCTCCGTGTGGGTTAATAAAAGGGGGAGAGTCTCTGTGTTTTTAATAAAAAGAGGGAAGTCCCCGTTTTTTGAAAAGAGAGAGGGGGGGGTCTCTTGTTTTTTAAAAAGAGAGGAGGTCCTTGGGGTGTTGACTAGAGAAGGAGAGTCCTTTTTGATTTTAATTTAAAAGAGGAAAACCCCTTTAAAGAGTTTCAGTAAATCTTCTCGTTTAAGAGGTTTTTTTGGTAAAAAGAAATTTCTATCAAAAATAGAAATTTTTTTTTCATCCTTAAAGAGTTTAAGGGAATTAATACTTAAAAAAACAAAAACGTTTTCGGAAGGTTCCACTATTCCCCTAAAACCCCCTTCACCCAAATTAATGCAGACTTTTCTGTTTCCCAAATGCCCTTTTATTCCCTCCATAGCACCCCTAAAAGGGAAAAAATGCCCAATTTTTTGGGAAAATAACCATTCAGCAAACCCATTTTAGTCCCCCAATCATTTACCAAGGACAAATACAGATCCCTTTTCTCTTTTTGAGTGACCTTAAACTCCAAGAGTTTTGTGTGTCTGTTTTGTGTGTGTGTGTGTGGGGGTGTGTGGGGGTGTGTTTGGTGGTGTTGTGTTGTGGGGAAAAAGTTTTGTTGATGAACAGGGGAAGGGAACGTTTCCTTTTTGTGTTGCAGCCCCGCCCGGTGTTCAAAACCCTTCCCCCGTTTTTTTCCCATGGTTCCCCCCCCCCTGGGGGCCCCCCGTAAAATCCCCTGGCCCCTTTCCCGTCCTTAAAACTCCATCCACTAAAAATACCAAGGGGGCCTTTTGTTAACGGAGCGCAAAAGGAAAACCCCCCCTCCCCCAACCCCTTCAAAAAAGGCAAAAAAAATCAAACCCTACAAAACCCCAAAAACCCCAGCCCCTCGGTTTCCCGCCCCTCTTTTTTTCTTTTTTAATCACTTTGGTTGGGAATTTTTTTTTATAATGTGGGGGGGAAACCCCAAAAAAAAGAGAATTTTTGCAGATTTTCTTCCCATTTTTAAAAAAACCCCAAAAAATTTTTTCCCTTTTTTTGTTTCAAATTTTTTTCCCCCCAAACTTTTGGGCATTAAATTTCTTTGGCAAATTCCCTCAAAAAGGGGATTTTACTTTCTTTTAAAACTAAAACATTTTTTCAAACCATTTTTCTTTTTCTTTTTCCCCCCCCGGGAGGGTTTGTTGAAAAACCCCTTTTGAAGGGAAATTGGGTCGGTTTTGGCCCTCCAAAAAAGAAAATTGGGGGCATTTTTTGGAAACAGTTCTATTTTTATTCCCCCTGGGAACGTACATTTCTTTTTATGCCCTTTTTTCCCTTTTCTTATCTCCCCATGCCATTTTAAAATACACCTTTTGTTTTCCTCCTTTTAACTATAAAATTTTTGGTTTCCTTAAATGTCAACCTTCCCAAGTTCTCCCATGTCACCCCTGCTCCTCCGTTACACTCACTGGCTTCCAGTCTAAGCTCACATCCACTACAATACCATGGTGCTTAGTTACGGAGCAGCAAGAGGAACCGCCCCTCCCTAACCTTCAGGCTATACTCAAACCCTACACCCCAACCCGAGCACTCTGTTCTGCCCCTCTGGTTTTTCTTTCAATCACTTTGGTGCAATTTTTACTAGTATGTGGTAGATTTTCACAACTAAGCGCATGAATCTAAGCAGATCATCAAAATGGCTCATTTTTCAAAACTCCAAGCACATTTTCATGCACAATTCTGTTAATCATTTGTACCAATGGCAGGTTGTGAGCATGTTGAGGAATATGTCGGTTGGACAAATCATCAGAAATAGGGGCATTGTCAAGCAGTTGGCTATTGTAAAAACGTAGAACAGTGTTGTATGCCATTTCTGCCCCCATGCAGCATTGTAGAAGATCACCTTTTCTACGTGACTTGTGAACTGATACAGTATTGGCTGTCTCTGCTTGAAATTAGAGAAAAGTGAAAATGGCATTTTGGAAAGCAGATACATATACTCTCTATAGTCTCTGTATTCTATACATCTATACTCTCTATAGTCTCTCTATTCTATACATCTATACTCTCTATAGTCTCTATATTCTATACATCTATACTCGCTATAGTCTCTGTATTCTATACATCTATACACTCTATAGTCTCTATATTCTATACATCTATACACTCTATAGTCTCTATATTCTATACATCTATACTCTCCATAGTCTCTATATTCTATACAACATCTATACTCTATAGTCTCTATATTCTATACATCTATACTCTCTATACTCTCTATATTCTATACATCTATACTCTCTATAGTCTATATAGTCTATATATTATATACATCTATACTCTCTATAGTCTCTATATTCTATACATCTATACTCTCTATAGTCTCTATATTCTATACATCTATACTCTCTATACTCTCTATATTCTATACATCTATACTCTCTATACTCTCTATAGTCTCTATATTCTATACATCTATACTCTCTATAGTCTCTATATTCTATACATATATACTCTATAGTCTCTGTATTCTATACATCTATACTCTCTATAGTCTCTATATTCTATACATCTATACTCTCTATAGTCTCTATATTCTATACATCTATACTCTCTATAGTCTCTATATTCTATACATCTATACTCTCTATAGTCTCTGTATTCTATACATCTATACACTCTATAGTCTCTATATTCTATACATCTATACTCTATAGTCTCTATACTCAATACATCTATACTCTCTATAGTCTCTATATTCTATACATCTATACTCTCTATAGTATCTGTATTCTATACATCTATACTCTCTATAGTCTCTGTATTCTATACATCTATACACTCTATAGTCTCTGTATTCTATACATCTATACACTCTATAGTCTCTATATTCTATACATCTATACACTCTATAGTCTCTGTATTCTATACATCTATACTCTCTATAGTCTCTATACTCAATACATCTATACTCTCTATAGTCTCTGTATTCTATACATCTATACTCTCTATAGTCTCTGTATTCTATACATCTATACTCTCTATACTCTCTATATTCTATACATCTATACTCTCTATACTCTCTATAGTCTCTATATTCTATACATCTATACTCTCTATAGTCTCTATATTCTATACATCTATACTCTCTATAGTCTCTGTATTCTATACATCTATACTCTCTATAGTCTCTATACTCAATACATCTATACTCCCTATAGTCTCTGTATTCTATACATCTATACTCTCTATAGTCTCTATATTCTATACATCTATACTCTCTATAGTCTCTATATTCTATACATCTATACTCTCTATAGTCTCTTTATTCTATACATCTATACTCTCTATAGTCTCTGTATTATACACTGAACATAAATATATGTAAAGTGTTGGTCCCATTTTTCTTGAGCTGAAATAAAAGATCCCAGAAACGTTCCATACATACAAAAAGCTAAATTCCCTGAAATGTTGTGCACAAATTTGTTTACATCCCTGTTAGTGAGCATTTCTCCTTTGCCATGATAATCTATCCACCTGACAGGTGTGGCATATCAAGAAGCTGATTAAACAGCATGATCATTACATAGGTGCACCTTGTGCTGGGGACAAAAAAATGCCACTTTAAAATGTGCAGTTTTGTCACACAATGTCTCAAGTTTTGAGGGAGCGTGCATTTGGCATGCTGACTGCAGGAATGTCCACCATAGCTGTTGCCAGATAATTGAATGTTCATTTCTCTACCATAAGCTGCCTCCAACTTAATTTTATATAATTTGGCAGTACGTCCAACCGGCCCCACAACCGAAGACCACGTGTAACCACGCCAGCCCAGGACCTCCACATCTGGCTTCTTCACCTGCGGGATCGTCTGACGAGAGGGAAGGGGGTGCTGAGGAGTATTTATGTCTGTAATAAAGCCCTTTTGTGGGGAAAAACTGATTCTGATTGGCTGGGCCTGGCTCCCCTGTGGGTGGAACTGGCTCCCCAGTGGGTGGGCCTATGCCCTCCCAGGCCCACCCATGGCTTCGCCCCTGCCCAGTCCATAGATTAGGGTCTAATGAATTTATTTCAATTGACTGATTTCCTTATATGAACTGTAACTTATAATGAAATTGTTACATGTTGCATTTCTATTTTTGTTCAGTGTAGATTGAATATGTACAGTTGAAGTCGGAAGTTTACATACACATTAGCCAAATACATTTAAACTCAGTTTTTCACAATTCCTGACATTTAATCCTAGTAAAAATTCCCTGTCTTAGGTCACTTAGGATCACCACTTTATTTTAAGAATGTGAAATGTCAGAATAATAGTAGAGAGAATTATTTCTTTCAGCTTTTATTTCTTTCATCACATTCCCAGTGGGTCAGAAGTTTACATACACTCAATTAGTGTTTGGTAGCATTGCCTTTAAATTGTTTAACTTGGGTCAAACATTTCGGGTAGCCTTCCACAAGCTTCCCACAATAAGTTGGGTGAATGTTGGTCCATTCCTCCTGACAGAGCTGGTGTAACTGAGTCAGGTTTGTAGGCCTCCTTGCTCGCACATGCTTTTTCAGTTCTGCCCACACATTTTCTATAGGTTTGAGGTCAGGACTTTGTGATGGCCACTCCAATAACTTGACTTTGTTGTCCTTAAGCCATTTTGCCACAACTTTGGAAGTTTGCTTGGGGTCATTGTCCATTTGGAAGACCCATTTGCGACCAAGGTTTAACTTCCTGACTGATGTCTTGAGATGTTGCTTCAATATATGCACATAATAATAATACTTTTCGTTCCTCATGATGCCATCTATTTTGTGAAGTGCACCAGTCCCTCCTGCAGCAAAGCACCCCCACAGCATGATGCTGCCACCCCTGTTCTTCACGGTTGGGATGGTGTTCTTCGGCTTGCAAGCCACCCCCTTTTTCCTCCAAACATAACGATGGTCATTATGGGCAAACAGTTCTATTTTTGTTTCATCAGACCAGAGGACATTTCTCCAAAAAGTTCGATCTTTGTCCCCATGTGCAGTTGCAAACCGTAGTCTGTCTTTTTTATGGCGGTTTTGGAGCAGTGGCTTCTTCCTTGCTGAGCGGCCTTTCAGGTTATGTCGATATAGGACTCATTTTACTGTGGATATATATACTTTTGTACCTGTTTCCTCCAGCATCTTCACAAGGTCCTTTGCTGTTGTTCTGGGATTGATTTGCACTTTTTGCACCAGAATACGTTAATCTCTAGGAGACAGAATGTGTCTCCTTCCTGAGCGGTATGACTGCTGCGTGGTCCCATGGTGTTTATACTTGCGTACTATTGTTTGTACAGATGAACGTGGTACCTTCAGGCGTTTGGAAATTGCTCCCAAGGATGAACCAGACTTGTGGAGGTCTACAAATCTTTTTCTGAGGTCTTGGCTGATTTATTTTGGTTTTCCCATGATTTCAAGCAAAGAGGCACTTAGTTTGAAGGTAGGCCTTGAAATACATCCACAGGTACACCTCCAATTGACTCAAATGATGTCAATTAGCCTATCAGAAGCTTCTAAAGCCATGACATAATTTTCTGGAATTTTCCAAGCTGTTTAAAGGCACCGTCAACTTAGTGTATGTAAACTTCTGACCCACTGGAATTGTGAAACAGTGAATTATAAGTGAAATAATCTGTCTGTAAACAATTGTTGGAAAAATTACTTGTGTCATGCACACAGTAGAAGTCCTAACCGACTTGCCAAAACTATAGTTTGTTAACAAGACATTTGTAGAGTGATTGAAAAACAAGTTTTATTGACTCCAACCTAAGTGTATGTAAACTTCAGAGTGAATTTGTGCAGTGAATCAGTGACTTTGTGAATTTGTTAGTGTTATCAGTTCAGAGTTTTGTAATTAGAGTTTTTAAAATATACCGCTTACATCTGAAAAATGTGCCCAAGTGATTGAAAAAAAGTGTAGCATTGGTACACAGCCATTATTAAAGGCTTAGATTCTAATGAATATTTATAGGAATATGGGGATCAGAGTCAGTCAAGGTGATAGGTACAGTATTATTATTCCCGTGATTTTTTGTGTTTCCTATAACACTCTTAAATAACTTTAGCTAACAAACATTACAAGTAATATATATTATTCCAGGGACTGGATTTACCCTATTTCACAGGGTAACTGGTAGGAAATGAGTTAGGTTATTGCAACAAGGAAGTAACTACAGCCAATTACACAGCGGTAATATTGTGTTAGTAATGGGGTATAGCCGATGTTCCTCTTTTCTCTTCTGATCGCTCACTCATACTGTACTGGTATATCAGCAACTGTGATGCATCAACCATCTCCTGATTGGCGCCGTGTCTCTGCATCGCAGTGCTAACTGTTCCTGATCGAATCAGCTCTGTGCAGCCGCGCGCCGGGAGACTCATGGGGGCGCACAATTGCCTATGGGGAATGGCCGCAGGAGTGCCATTGATAGCATGGTTGCACGCCAGGGTGTGGTTATCACGGGGCCGTATAAATAAAAATGTATTCACACTGTAGCGCTCTGGAAAGGCGTCTGCTAATGACTACATGAACACACCTGGGCCTTGGTCAAAAACACTGCGCTATATAGGGAATTAGGGTGCCATTTGGGACACAGAACAAATCTCTCCCTCCTGGTGGACTGCGACTGACTGTGACCTCTTACGCAATATAGACACAGTGTTATTGGCCGACGATAATAAAATATGGAGAATAGAGTGAGATAAACAGGAAAGGATAGGATGCGTCCCAAAGCCCATCCCATAGGGCTCTGGTCAAAAGTAGTGCACTATGTAGGAATTAGGGTGCCATTTCGGACGTGCAGTTGTTCTGTGCTCCTTCTCTTGGCCGGGTTCCCCCTGTGTTTGCTCCGCTCCCTCCGCCAGGTGCCCAGGTGCTGTTCTGTTCAGAGGACAGGTGCACCGGGAGAGTAGGACTCACCTGAGCCGTCTGCACTGAACCACACCGACCGCCTCAACACTAGGCTCAGCTCTGACTGGCTCTGACTGGCTCTGACTCTGGGCAGGTGTTCAACACAACCAGGTGGACACCAGCTGAGGCAGACACACGCATGCACGCACGCACGCACGCACAAACACACACACACACGCATGCACGCACGCACGCACGCACACAGACACGCATGCATGCACGCACGCACGCACACACACGCATGCACGCATGCACGCACCCACGCACCCACGCACACACACACGCACACACACACGCACACACAAACACACACGCACACACGCACACACACACGCACACACAAACTTGTCATCCCTCACCGCGCTATTTGTGAATAACAGTTGTTATTTCCCGATTAGTGTTGGACAGGTGTGAACAGCGAGCAGCATGGTTTGTGTGTTTATGTGTGTGTGTTTGTGCGTGCGTGTGTGTGTGTGTGTTTGTGTGTGTGTGTTTGTGCGTGCGTGCGTGTGTGTGTGTTTATGTGTGTGTGTTTGTGCGTGCGTGCGTGTGTGTGTGTGTGTTTATGTGTGTGTGTTTGTGCGTGTGTGTGTGTTGGCGTACCACAGAGCCGACGGGAGAAGAGGAAGTATTTTCATTCCCGTCCAATTTGGCCGAATTGAACAGAAAGGTCATGTGTGGAACCAGGTTATTACACATCTAACCCAACGCAGCGCTCAGGTTGGAAACAGAAAAAGACAGACCCTTCTAATCCAATGCAGCGCTCAGGTTGGACACAGAAAAATACAGATATCTGGTCTAAAGTAGTACACTACGTAGGGAATAGGGTGCCATTTGAGACTCAGAAAAAAGAGAACAATTACATTTTATTGTGACGTTTTAACACAGTGAAGGTTGTTAGCCTTTTAACAGTGAAGGTTGTTAGCGGCAGAGGAACAGTAAGTGGGAAAATAAAGTTTTATTTAAATCTTTTTGTCATTAAGGTGTGAATTGCTGTGTGTTCACCAACCATACCTGATAATTTTTTGCCTTACTTGTTGACAGAGAAACGTCTCTAAATTCAAGGTTCTTGGAAAGTTACTGCATACTGCACTGCATCTTGAGGCCCTTTGCTACACTAGGAGTTGAAAGGAATAAGTCAGTCAAGTATCTCACCTCACAAATATTTGCTTGACCACAAAGTTGGCAGCCAGCTCTCAGCTTTTCATGTGTTGTGGAAATGAATGAAGTCCAATTCCTGTACAGCTGGATTGATATAGAGTTCAATAAACCTCCCATAGATGCTTTTTCCTCGGAGCAACATCTCTTTCACGGACCGGATTGAATCAAGGCCAAAATACAAAAGCTGTCTAAAAAACGAATCAGGATTCCGTTGGGATACAGTTTCAGAAATATAGTTACTGCCCAGAGCCTATATCTCCCTCCATATCCCACCAGTTTAAAATAAAGGACTTTAAACCTGGACTGAGATGTATTGGAGCTGACTAAAATAACAGATCCATCCTCTCCAGTTAGCAATAGGACAATTAAAAGAGAATAAAGTCTGCTTTGAAGACAGCAGCAGCCTGGTGAGTCTCTCCCTGGAGGAAGTCACTAGGAGGCAGACGGAGGTGGTGGTATTGTCAGTATTAATGAGCTAGTTATTCCTAATCTAGAATTGTAGGGTCGAAGGGTGGGTGATGATTGGTTGTGATGAAAGGTTAGAGGGTAAAGGTTATGGGTAAAGGTTAAGAGTTTAAAGTTAGGGTTAACATCCCATTCAACCGCTGGACAGTATGTCCATGCACTCTGAGACAAACATAGAAATATAATGTGTCTAGTTCTATGGTGACAACTCTATTTCTGTTCAGTAGTGACTTTGAGCCTGCATTCACCAGCAAGAGCTGTCCATGGTGAGCCTACATTCACCAGCAAGAGCTGTCCATGGTGAGCCTGCATTCACCAGCGAGAGCTGTCCATGGTGGGCCTGCATTCACCAGCGAGAGCTGTCCATGGTGAGCTTGCATTCACCAGTGAGAGCTGTCCATGGTGGGCCTGCATTCACCAGCAAGAGCTGTCCATGGTGAGCCTGCATCCACCAGCGAGAGCTGTCCATGGTGGGCCTGCATTCACCAGCGAGAGCTGTCCATGGTGAGCCTGCATTCACCAGCGAGAGCTGTCCATGGTGGGCCTGCATTCACCAGCGAGTGCTGTCCATGGTGAGCTTGCATTCAACAGCGAGAGCTGTCCATGGTGGGCCTGTATTCACCAGCGAGAGCTGTCCATGGTGAGCTTGCATTCACCAGTGAGAGCTGTCCATGGTGGGCCTGCATTTACCAGTGAGAGCTGTCCATGTTGAGCTTGCATTTACCAGTGAGAGCTGTCCATGGTGGGCCTGCGTTCACCAGCAAGAGCTGTCCATGGTGAGCCTGCATTCACCCGCGAGAGCTGTCCATAGTGAGCCTGCATTCACCAGCGAGAGCTGTCCATGGTGAGCCTGCGTTCACCAGCGAGAGCTGTCCATGGTGAGCCTGCATTCACCAGCGAGAGCTATTCATGGTGAGCCTGCATTCACCAGTGAGAGCTGTCCATGATGCTGAAACTGGATCTACTTTAGCCCCTTGTTAAAGCCTAGTAGTACTTGATTTATAATTACTTACTTTAGAGATTCAATATTCCGGTTAAATCTGCAGGAATGGGTTTGTGAAGCCAGTCCGATGTAGCTTGATGGACTGTTAACTTAGTTAATTTAGGAACCATATGAAACTATAATTCTATACCGTCTGGTACTTTTCAAGATGGCTACTGTTAATTATTGTTAATATCACTAGAGGATGACTGAGATGTGTGTCCCAAATGGCACCCTATACCCTATATAGTGCACTATGTTTGATGAGGGCTCTGATCAAAAGTTGTGCACTACTGTACATAGGGAATAGGGAGCCATTTGAGACACACCCTGAGATGTGCCCTGAGTTTAAATCTGACCGGGAAAACTATCATTCTTAATTGAAAACTTGAAAGACGATCAAGAGCCGTGGCTATAAATTATTACACTATTACCCCCATAGAGACTGCCACAGGTCCAGACAACAGGCCCTCCGATTTGACACATTGAACTCTATCTGAGAAGTAGTTGGTGAACCAGGCGAGGCAGTCATTTGAGAAACCAAGGCTATTTAGTCTGCCAATAAGAATGCGATGGTTGACAGAGTCAAAAGCCTTGGCCAGGTCGATGAAGACCGCTGCACAGTACTGTCTATTATCGATCGCGGTTATAATATCGTTTAGCACCTTGAGCGTGGCTGAGGTACACCCATGACCAGCTCGGAAACCAGATTGCGTAGCGGAGAAAGTACGGTGGGATTCTAAATGGTCGGCGATCTGTTTGTTAACTTGGCTTTCAAAAACTTTCGAAAGGCAGGGCAGGATGGATATAGGTCTGTAACAGTTTGGATCTAGAGTGTCACCCCTTTTGAAGAGGGGGATGACCGTGGCAGCTTTACAATCTCTGGGGATCTCAGACGTTACGAAAGAGAGGTTGAACAGGCTAGTAATAGGGGTTGCGACAATTTCTGTGGCTAGTTTTAGAAAGAAAGGGTCCAGATTGTCTAGCCCAGATGATTTGTAGGGGTCCAGATTTCGCAGGTCTTTCATAACATCAGCTGTCTGAATTTTTGTGAAGGAGAAGTGGGGGGGGGGGGCATGGGCAAGTTGCAGCGGAGGGTGCAGAGCTGGTGGCCGGGGTAGGGGTAGCCAGGTGGAAAGCATGGCCAGCCGTAGCAAAACGCTTGTTGAAATTCTCGATTATTGTAGATTTATCAGTGGTGATAGTGTTTCCTAGCCTCAGTGCAGTGGGCAGCTGGGAGGAGGTGCTCTTATTCTCCATGGACTATACAGTGTCCCAAAACTTTTGGGAGTTAGTGCTACAGGATGCACATTTCTGTTTGAAAAAGCTAGCCTTTGCTTTCCTAACTGCTTGTGTATATTGGTTCCTAACTTCCCTGAAAAGTTGCATATCGCGGGGGCTATTTGATGCTAATGCAGTACGCCACAGGATGTTTTTGTGCTGGTCAAGGGCAGTCAAGTCTGAGGAGAACCAGGGGCTATATCTGTTCTTAGTTCTGTGTTTTTTTGAATGGGGCATGTTTATTTAAGATGGAGAGGAAATTACTTTTAAAGAACAACCAGGCATCCTCTACTGATGGAATGAGATCGATATCCATCCAGGATACCTGGGCCAGGTCAATTAGGAAGGCCTGCTCGCTAAAGTGTTTTAGGGAGCGTTTGACAGTGATGAGGGGTGGTCGTTTGACCGCGGACCCGTTACGGACGCAGGCAACAAGGCAGTGATCGCTGAGATCCTGGTTGAAGACAGCGGAGGTGTATTTAGAGGGTAAGTTAGTCAGGATGATATCTATGAGGGTGCCCATGTTTACAGATTTAGGGTTGTACCTGGTAGGTTCGTTAATAATTTGTGTGAGATTGAGGGCATCTAGTTTGGATTGTAGGACGGCCGGGGTGTTAAGCATATCCCAATTTAGGTCACCAAGCATACGAACTCTGAGGATAAATGGGGGGCAATCAATTCACATATGGTGTCCAGGGCACAGCTGGGGGCTGAGGGGGGTCTGTAGCAAGCGGCAACAGTGAGAGACTTATTTCTGGAATGGTGGACTTTTAGAAGTAGAAGCTCAAACTGTTTGGGCACAGACCTGGATAGTATGATAGATCTCTACAGTAGATTGCAACTCCACCCCCTTTGGCAGTTCTATCTAGACGGAAAATGTTGTAGTTGGGGATGGACATTTCAGAATTTTTGGTGGCCTTCCTAAGCCAGGATTCAGACACTGCTAGAACATCAGGGTTGGCGGAGTGTGCTAACGCAGTGAATAACTCAAACTTAGGAAGGAGGCTTCTGATGTGAACGTGCAGAAACCCAAGGCTTTTACGGTTACAGAAGTCAACAAATGATAGCTCCTGGGGAGTAGGAGTGATACTGGGGGCTGCAGGGCCTGGGTTAGCCTCTACATCACCAGAGGAACAGAGGCGGACTAGAATAAGGATACGGATAAAGGCTTTAAGAACTGGACTTCTAGTGCATTGGGTACAGAGAATAAAGGGGGCAGATTTCCGGCCGTTGTAGAATAGATTCAGGGCATTATGTACAGACAAGGATATGGAAGGATATGAGTACAGTGGAGGTAAACCTAAGCATTGGGTAACAATGAAAGAGATAGCATCACTGGAGGCACCGATTGAGACGGTCTCTGCGTGTATGGGGGGATGGAACAAAGGAACTATTTGAGGCAGTTTGAGAGGGACTTGGGGTTCTACAGTGAAATTGTATAATAAGAACTAACTGGAACAGCAATAGGCAAGGCATATTGACATGGGAGAGAGGCATAAAGCCATCACATGTGTTATTAGAGAGAGCTAAGACAACAACTGGTTATGGCGATAAAGTTTGGGCTGAGGCTAAACAGATAAACAGGACAGGGTACCGTGTAAAGGAACAGTCCAGCAGGCATCAGCTGTGCAGCTGAGTGATCATTAGGTCCACCGTACAGCAATATGTGAGTCCGAGAGCAGTTCGAATGGGTACTACAGCACAGCGATCAGGAAGCACGGCTGTCGTTTGCGTGTGCTAGTGGGCCGGGGCTAGCAGATGGATCTTCGTGGTCGTCGCAACGGGAAGCCTGTTGAAACCACAGACGATTACGTCGGCAGACCAGTCGTGATGGATCGGCGGGGCTCCGTGTCGACTCTAGGAGGTCCCGTCCGGTTGACAGAGAGGTAGATAGCCGGGAGATGTGCCTGACTCAAGGCTAGCTCAAGGCTGATTAGCCAACAGCAATGTTCATTTGGTTGCAGCTACCTAGTTGCGATTATCCAGTGTTAAAGGTCCAGTGATTCAGTGATTCCGGCAGAAAATCTGGGTTGATAACACGCTGTGCAGACAGGCCGATAATAGTCCAGGCTAGAGCTGGCTGGTAGGTAGTGCAGGCCACGGACAATGGTGAAAATCCGCTAACGGTGGCTAATAGCAAGTAGCTAGTTAGCTGGTTAGCTGGCTACTCCCGTCCGGTAGACAGAGAGGTAGATAGCCGGGATATGGGCCTGCTCGAGGCTAGCTCGAGGCTAACTGATGCTTGCTTCGGGGGCAGTGGTGATTAGCCTACAGCAACATCCATTCAACATCCATTCGGTTGCGGCTAGCTAGTTGCAATCCGGTGTTAAGGTCCAGTGATTCAGTTATTATGGCAGAAAATCCGATGTTCTGGCTAATAGCAAGTAGCTAGTTAGCTGGCTGGCTAGTTTCAACTGGAGATTCTAGATAAAATGTAAGTCAATAATAGAATCCGTTCCACATTGAGTGAGACGGGTTGCAGGAAAGTCTATTTAGTAGAAGGATGAAAAGTGTGATAGGGAAATATATACGTAAAATAAACAAATAAAAAAATGATATTTACATGGACACACAAGAGAACACGAACGCACTGCTACGCCATCAATATATGGACATTACTTTAACAGCAATATATGGACATTACTTTAACAGCAATATATGGACATTACTTTAACAGCAATATATTAACATTACTATAACAGCAATTAACAGTGTAAAAAAGAAATGTCATCTGGGACCCTGTGTTTATTATCCTGATGCCCTTTAAGCTAGGACTGACCCTGTCCCTTTAAAGGGGCAATCTGGGATTTGAGAAAAATAAAGCAGTCTTTTAGCCACTTGTTTTAGTAAACCGAAGAGGGATTGGCCTGGAAAAATGTAACCACTCTCAAATTCATAGACAGAGCTATGAATGCAAGGACTAACCATCATAGATCATCAGATTATAGTCCTGAAACGATAATTAACTATAACAATCTCTGATTGTCCCTTTAACCAATGGACCAGCTGTGGCACATGATTCACTGAACACATTCTGGGCCTCTACTCTCTAAACCATCAGAATCACCAGACCACATTGGTAAGCCCCTCCAAACACGTGCCACACTGTGTTGATTAAAAACTTTGCTTTCAGGAGAATTCATATTTAAAGCATATTTTATGCAGCATGAAAATGAATGACAGAAAAACAGAGAAACAGTGGAAGAAAGAAAAATGAAAAAGAAAGGAGATGGTCTATGATTCACTTCAAATGATAATGTAATCATCACAATGACACCTGGGTGTACACCACAGTATACATCCCAAATGGCACCATATTGACCAGAGCCCTATGGTAGACCAGAGCCCTGCCTTGGGGCAATCCGTGGTTGAGAAAAATGAAAGAGCATCTTGTTAGCCAAGCCTTGGTTTAGAACCAAAGTGTTAGACCGGAACTATGTTACCACCTTTGTTAGACCAGAGCGTGGAATCAGGACCAACCTATGTTGACCAGATTATGTTAGAAACCTGTTAACACCTTAACCAAGCCCTATGGTTGACCCTAACCAATGGGGACCAGAGCTGTGGCACATAGTTATAAACCACACTATGGGCCAACCCTATGTTGACACAACCTTGATCACCAGACCCAATTAGCCAGCCCTCAAAACCGTGCCCATGGTTAGATAAAACCTGTGTTAGGAGAATCTCATGTTTAAAGCATTTTTAGCAGATTGAAAATGATGGACCAGAAAAACTGTGAGACAAGTATAGTTAGACCAAAGCTGTAGTAAAGAAGAGCTGTGGTTCATGATTCCTTCAACAGACTATGGTTCACCAGAACCTGGTGGTTAACAACCCATGTTAACCCAAAGGCCCATGTTGACCAGAGCCCTATGGTAGACCAAAGCCCTATGGTTAGACCAGAGCCCCTGGTTAGAACAGAGCCCTATGGTTAGACCAGAGCCCTATGGTTAGACCAGAGCCCTATGGTTAGACCAGAGCCCTATGGTTAGACCAGAGCCCTGTGGTTAGACCAGAACCCTGTGTTTAGACCAGAGCCCTATGGTTTGACCAGAGCCCTATGGTTAGACCAGAGCCCTGTGGTTAGACCAGAGCCTGTGGTTTAGACCAAGCCCTATGGTTTGACCAAACCTATGGTTAGACCAGAGCCCTATAGGTTAGACAGAGCCCTATGTTTTGACCACAGCCCTATGGTTAGACCAGAGCCCAATTGGTTAGACCAGAGCCCTATAGTTAGACCAGAGCCCTATAGTTAGACCAGAGCCCTATGGTTAGACCAGACCCTATGGTTAGACAGAGCCCTATGGTTTGACCAGAGCCCTATGGTTAGACCAGAGCCCTATAGTTAGACCAGAGCCCTGTAGTTAGACCAGAGCCCTATGGTTAGACCAAAGCCCTATGGTTAGACCAGAGCCCTATGGTTAGACCAGAACCCTGTGGTTAGACCAGAGCCCTATGGTTAGACCAAAGCCCTATGGTTAGACCAGAGCCCTATGGTTAGAACAGAACCCTGTGGTTAGACCAGAGCCCTATGGTTTGACCAGAGCCCTATGGTTTGACCAAAGCCCTATGGTTATTTGGTATTTTGGTATTTTATTAGGATCCGCAGAAGCTGTTTCAAAAGCAGCAGCTACTCTTCCTGGTTTCCACACAAAACATGAAATATGACATAATACAGAACATTAATAGACAAGAACAGCTCAAGGACAGAACTACATAAAAACAATTTTTTAAGGCACACGTAGCCTACATATCAATACATACACACAAACTATCTAGGTCAAATAGGGGAGAGGTGTTGTGCCGTGAGGTGAAGCTTTATCTGTTTTTTGAAACCAGGTTTGCTGTTCATTTGAGCAATATGAGATGGAGCGGAGTTCCATGCAATAATGGCTCTATGTAATACTGTACACATTCTTGAATTTGTTCTGGATTTGGGGACTGTGAAAAGACCCCTGGTGGCATGTCTGGTGGGGTAAGTGTGTGTGTCAGAGCTGTGTGTAAGTTGACTATGCAAGCAATTTGGGATTTTCAACACATTCATGTTTCTTATAAAAAGAAGAAGTGATGCAGTCAGTCTCCTCAACTCTTAGCCAAGAGAGACTGGCATGCATAGTATTTATATCAGCCCTCTGATTACAATGAAGAGCAAGACGTGCTGCTCTGTTCTGGGCCAGCTGCAGCTTAACTAGGTCTTTCCTTGCAGCACTCGACTACACGACTGGACAATAATCAAGATAAGACAAAACTAGAGCCTGCAGGACTTGCTTTTTGGAGTGTGGTGTCAAAAAAGCAGAGCATCTCTTTATTACAGACAGACTTCTTCCCATCTTTACATCCATTGAATCTATATGTTTTGACCATGACAATTTACAATCTAAGGTAAAGCCAAGTAATTTAGTCTAATCAACTTGTTCAACAGCCACACCATTCATTACCAGATTCAGCTGAGGTCTAGAACATAGGAAATGATTTGTACCAAATACAATGCACTTAGTTTTAGAGATGTTCAGGACCAGTTTATTGCTGGCTAACCCATTCCAAAACAACAACTCGTTGTTAAGGGTTTCAGTGAGTTCATTAGCTGTGGTTGCTGATGCGTACATGGTTGAATCATCAGCAGACATTGACGCACCTTCTTTGTTTAATGCCAGTGCCAGGTCATTGGTAAAAATAGAAAAGAGTAGAGGGCCTAGAGAGCTGCCCTGTGGTACACCACACTTTACGTGTTTGACATTAGAGAAGCTTCCATTGAAGAAAACCCTCTGAGTTCTATTAGATAGATAGCTCTGAATCCACGATATGGCAGAGGTTGACAAGCCATAACACATACGTTTTCTCAACAACAGGTTATGGTCAATAATATCAAAGGCTGCACTGAAATCTAACAGCACAGCTCCCACCATCTTCTTATTATCAATTTCTTTCAACCAATCATCAGTCATTTGTGTCAGTGCGGTACATGTTGAATGCCCTTCTCTATAAGCATGCTGAAAGTCTGTTGTTAATTTGTTTACAGAGAAATTGTATTGTCTTTGGTTAAACACAATTTTTTCCAACAGTTTGCTAAGAGCTGGCAGCAAGCTGATAGGTCTGCTGTTAGAACCAGTAAAGGCCACTTTACCACTCTTGGGTAGCGAAATTACTTTGGCTTCCCTCCAGGCCTGAGGACAAATACTTTCCTCTAGACTCAGATTAAAGATATGACAGATAGGAGTGGCTGTAGAGTCAGCTACCAACCTCAGTAGCTTTCCATCTAAGTTGTCAATGCCAGGAGGTTTGTCATTATTGATCGATAACAATAATATTTCCACCTCTTCCACACAAACTTTACAAAATTCAAACTTGCAATGCTTTTCTTTCATTATTTGTATTTTTATGCATGAATACGGTGGCTCACTGTTCGTTGTTGGCATTTCCTGCCCAAGTTTGCCCACTTTGCCAATTAAGTAATCATACAAATATTTTGGCAACGTCAAATGGTTTTGTGATGAATAAGCCATCTGATTAGATGAAAGATGGAGTTGAATTTGTCTTTGTGCCCATAATTTCATTTAAAGTACTCCAAAAACATTTTTTTCCATCATTCTTTATATCATTGATCTTGGCTTCCTAATACAGTTTCTTCTTCTTTTTGTTGAGTTTAGTCACATAATTTCTCAATTTGCAGTGAGTCAACCAGTCAGATGTGCAGCCAGATATATTAGCCACTCCTTTTGCCCCGTCTCTTTCAACCAGACAGTTTTTCAATTCCTCATCAATCCATGGAGCCTTAACAGTTCTAACAGTCAGGTTCCTAACAGGTGCATGTTTATCAATAATTGGAAGAAGCAATTTCATAAATTCATCATGTGCAGCACCTGGATGCTCCTTAGTAATCAAATCAAACAAACAAATATGTTTAACATCATCCACATAAGAGTCACAGCAACATCTTTTGTATGATCTCTTATACACTATTTTAGGCCCAGCTTTTGGAACTTTGTCTTTCCTGGATATAGCCACTATATTGTGATCACTGCATCGAATGGGTACGGATACAGCTTTAGAACAAAGTTCTACAGTATTAGTAAAAATGAGATCGATACATGTGGATGATCATGTTCCTGTAGTGATTTTAAACACCCTGGTAGGTTTTTTATTAACCTGAACCAGATTACAGGCACTGGTTACAGTGAGAAGCTTCCGCTTGAGCGGACAGCTTGAGGAAAACCAGTCAATATTCAGATCCCCAAGAAAGTAGACCTCTCTGTTTTACATCACATACACTATCAAGCATTTCACACATATTATTTAGATAATGACTGTTAGCACATGGTGGCCTATAGCAACAACCCAAAAGTAAAGGCTATAGATGTGCCAAGTGAACCTGCAACCACAACACTTCAATAACTCTTGACATAAGATCTTCTCTAGGCATTACAGGGATATGACTGAATATATACAGCAACACCTCCCCCATAAGCATGTACAGTTGAAGTCGGAAGTTTACATACACTTAGGTTAGAGTCATTAAAACTCGTTTTTCAACAACTCCACACATTTCTTCTTAACAAACTATCGTTTTGGCAAGTTGGTTAGGACATCTACTTTGTGCATAACATAAGTACATATTTCCAACAGTTGTTTACAGACAGATTATTTCACTTATAATTCACTGTATCACAATTCCAGTGGGTCAGAAGTTTACATACACTAAGTTGACTGTGCCTTTAAACAGCTTGGAACATTCAGAAAATGATGTCATGGCTTTAGAAGCTTTGATAGGCTAATTGACATCATTTGAGTCAATTGTAGGTGTACCTGTGGATCTATTTCAAGGCCTACCTTCAAACACAGTGCCTCTTTGCTTGACATCTAGGGAAAATCAAAAGAAATCAGCCAAGACCTCATAAAAAAATGTGTAGACCTCCACAAGTCTGGTTCATCCTTGGGAGCAATTTCCAAACACCTGTAGGTACCACGTTCATCTGTACAAACAATAGTACGCAAGTATAAACACCACGGGACCACGCAGCCGTCATACCGCTCAGGAAGGAGACACGTTCTGTCTCCTAGAGATGAACATACTTTGGTCCGAAAAGTGCAAATCAATCCCAGAACAACAGCAAAGGACCTTGTGAAGATGCTGGAGGAAACAGGTACAAAAGTATCTATATCCACAGAAAAATGAGTCCTATATCGACATAACCTGAAAGGCTGCTCAGCAAGGAAGAAGCCACTGCTCCAAAACCGCCATAAAAAAGCTGTGGGGGTGCTTTGCTGCAGGAGGGACTGGTGCACTTCACAAAATAAATGGCATCATGAGGAAGGAACATTATGTGGATATATTGAAGCAACATATATATCAGTCTCCTGAGTGGCGCAGTGGTCTAAGGCACTGCATCGCAGTGCTAACTGTGCCACTAGAGATCCTGGTTCGAATCCAGGCTCTGTCGCAGCCGGCCGTGACCGGGAGACTCATGGGCGGCGCACAATTGGCCTAGCGTCGTCCAGGGTAGGGGAGGGAATGGCCGGCAGGGATGTAGCTCAGTTGGTAGAGCATGGCGTTTGCAACGCCAGGGTTGTGGGTTCGATTCCCACGGGGGGCCAGTATAAAAAAATATGTATTCACTAACTGTAAGTCGCTCTGGATAAGAGCGTCTGCTAAATGACTAAAATGTAAATCTCACGACATCAGTCAGGAAGTTAAAGCTTGGTCGCAAATGGGTCTTCCAAATGGACAATGACCCCAAGCATACTTCCAAAGTTGTGGCAAAATGGCTTAAGGACAACAAAGTCAAGGTATTGGAGTGGCCATCACAAAGTCCTGACCTCAAACCTATAGAACATTTGTGGGCAGAACTGAAAAAGTGTGTGCTAGCAAGGAGGCCTACAAACCTGATTCAGTTACACCAGCTCTGTCAGGAGGAATGGGCCAAAATTCACTCAACTTATTGTGGAAAGCTTGTGGAAGGCTACCCGAAACATTTGACCAAAGTTAAACAATTTAAAGGCAATGCTAACAAATACTAATTGAGTGTATGTAAACTTCTGACCCACTGGGAATGTGATGAAAGAAATGAAAGCTGAAATAAATCATTTTCTCTACTATTATTCTGATATTTCACATTCTTAAAATAAAGTGGTGATCCTAACTGACCTAAGACAGGGAATTTCTACTAGGATTATATGTCAGGAATTGTGAAAAAATGAGTTTAAATGTATTTGGCTAAGGTGTATGTAAACCTCCGACTTCAACTGTATGTCTCTTCTATAGATGTTATATCCTTGTATTGCTACTGCTGTATCATCAAATTAATTATCTAAGTGTGTCTCAGAAATGGATAATATATGAATGTTATCTGATGTTAGCAAGTTATTGATTTCATGAACCTTATTTCTAAGGCTACATATATTCTTATGGGCTGTTTCAGCCCTTTCATGTGTAGCTTATCAGAGATAGACATAATATGGAAAAGAGCAAACAAAGCAAGAGAAAAAAGTATACATTCAGCAGTCCATTAATCAATTGGTGTGTGTGTGCTGCGGGGTTGAAGCTACGAACCCATAGGCTTGGCTCTCTCATCCCTTCCAGGCTTCTGGGAGGGAGGGTGGACAATGAGCCTGTCATAGCAGATGTAAGCAATGTCCCCACGCGCTCTGGCAGCTTTCACGGCTGGGATAAGTTCTTTCCTCTTCTGGCGCATGTCAGTAGCTGAGTGTAGATGCGGTGAGGAATCAAGCGCAGGAAACACGGGCGTTCGTCAACAGACTTTAGTAACAAAAATACAGCACCAAACAGGTGAACAGCCAACCCAACCGGGAGGCAAAATACAAAGTACGCACAACACACACAGTGCGTAAAAATGACGATAGCGCACACAGTGCGGACTCTCGGAAAACAACAATCCAGAGAGTAAATACTAAAGAGCAACAGCTTGACAAATGAACAATACCACATAACACCTGCCCCCACACACGAAAACTAAATAGGCAACCAAATCAAACACTAACAAGGGACAGGTGTACAAACAGACAAAACCAAACAAACATGAAACATCGAATGGTGGCAGCTAGTACTCCGGGGACGACGACCGCCGAAGCCTGCCCGAACAAGGAGGAGGAGCAGCCTCGGCCGAAACCGTGACAGCGCACAGCTTCAGGATAGTCCTTGTTGAGGAAGATGTACGTTCGTCTCAAGTTCTTGTCTCTTTCCAGAGCAGCTACATTGTCCTTGAACCTCAGGAACTTGACCACTATCTGCCTGGGCCTGTCACCTGGACCAGTGGTGGGTTTTCCAGTCCTGTGAGCTCCACCTCAATCTTCCTGTGGTCCATCTTCAATTTCTCAGAGATCGTTTCCCTCACTTTGTCCTCAGACTCTGCCCAGGTCTCATGTGGAGATTCTGCAATTCCGTCCACAACCATGTTGTTCCGCCTTGATTGTCCCTTGAGATTTATCCGTCATTGTTATCATGGATTCCCAACAGAACTGATGTCCTCTCGCCGTTCTCCTGTTTCAACTCATTGATCTGACCCTGGGAGAACTGCAAACTGTTCTTCCGGTCCTGGACCTCTCTGGTCAGGTCGTCCATTATTTTATTAGTTGAATCCACCAGTATTTGGACAAAACACTTGAAGCTATTTTCTTGTTGTTGTAACAACTGCTTGTTTGTTTAAAAGATCCTTCTCCTGTGATAGACCACCATAGGCAAGCAACACTGAAGCATGCATGAGAGCACCAGCTGTTCCGGACCACTGTGTGATCACGCTCTCCGTAGCCGATATGAGCAAGACTTTTAAACAGGTCAAAATTCACAAGGTTCGTGGGGCCAGACGGATTCCCAGGACGTGTACTCAGAGCATGCGCGAACCAACTGGCAAGTCTCTTCACTGACATTTTCAACCTCTCCCTGACCGAGTCTGTAATACCAACATGTTTCAAGCAGACCACCATAGTCCCTGTGCCCAAGAAAGCGAAGGTAACCTGCCTAAATGACTAGCGCCCCGTAGCACTCACGTCGGTATCCATGAAGTGCTTTGAAAGGCTCGTCATAGCTCACATCAACACCTTCATCCCGGAAACCCTAGACCCACTCCAATTCTCATACTGCCCCAACAGATCAACAGATGACACAATCTCAATCGCACTCCACACTGCCCTTTCCTACCTGGACAAAACGAACACGTATGTGAGAATTCTGTTAATTGACCACAGCTCAGCGTTCAACACCATAGTGCCCACAAACCCTCATCACTAAGCTAATGACCCTGGGACTAAACACCTCCCTCTGCAACTGGATCCTGGACTTCCTGATGGGCCGCCCCCAGGTGGGAAGGGTAGGCAACAACACATCTGCCATGCTGATCCTCAACACGGGGGTCCCTCAGGGGTGCGTGCTCAGTCCCCTCCTGTACTCCCTGTTCACACACGACAGCGTAGCCAAGCACGACTCCAACACCATCATTAAGTTTGCTGATGACACAATGATGGTAGGCCTGATCACAGACAATAATGAGCCAGCCTATAGGGAGGTCAGAGACCTGGCAGTGCCAGGACAACAACCTCTCACTCAATGTGAGACAAACAAAGGAGATGATCATGGACTACAGGAAAAGGAGGGCCGAACACATTGACGGGGCTGTAGTGGAGCAGGTCGAGAGTTTCAAGTTCCTATCAGGGTCCAAACACACCAAGAAAGTCGTGAAGAGGGCACAACAACGCCTTTTTCCACCTCAGAAGACTGAAAAGATTTGGCATGGGTCCCCAGATCCTCAAAAAGTTCTACAGCTGCACCATCGAGAGCATCCTGACCGGTTGCATCACTTCCTGGTATGGCAACTGCTCGGCATCCGACCGCAAGGCACTACAGAGGGTAGTGCGCACAGCCCAGTACATCACTGGGGCCAAGCTTCCTGCCATCCAGGATACAATATACTAGGCGGTGGCAGAGGAAGGCCTAAAAAATTGTCAAAGACTCCAGTCATTCTCTCTGGTACTGCACGGCAAGCGGTACCGGAGCGCCAAGTCTAGGTCCAAAAGGCTCCTTAACAGCTTCTACCCCACCTCCCCCTTTTACACTGCTGCTACTCGCTGTTTATTATCTATGCATAGTAACGTTACGCCTACTTAAATGTACAAATTACCTGGACTAACCTATACCCCCGTACATTGACTCAGTACCGGTACCCCCCTGTATATAGCCTCATTATTGTTATTTTATTGTGTAACTTTTATTTATTTATTATTGTTTTTCTTTATTTTAGTTTATTTAGTAAATATTTTCTCAACTCTATTTTCTCAAAACTGCATTGTAAGTACCCATTTCACAGTAAGGTCTAAAGTAATACCTGTTGTATTCGGCGCATGTGACAAATACAATTTGATTTGGTTTGATTTTGATTTGATAAAGAGACACCACTGTCCTCTACGGTCCTCCCGCAGCCTTTGGTCTTTGTCACGGTAGCTAGCAATGTCAGTTCCAGACAGGTCGCAGGGAAGAAAAAAACAACAACAAACAACAACAAACAGTAGGGATCTAGACAGCCACAAACCCGGGACAATCCGCGGCCCCCAGCTACAATGGCTAACCGAGTCGCGGGCTGCGTTCAAGCCCTCAAGAAACCCCGCTAGCTTGATAGGCAGCTAGCTACCAGCTAGGCTAGCTGCTACGCCAAATAGCTCCTCAGACCCGGCCTTGGTCGGCAGGATCACTGGACAGAGAGTAGCGGTCCCAGCAACTGATGCCAACTGCATCGCGGGATCCAAACTCAAAAGATAGGTAGCTACTAAGAAAACTTTCCAATACACTTTCAAAACAACAAACCGAGCTCTCCCTCTTTCCGCGTTCAGCAGGAAGTGACAAACTGTCTCACGGTTAGACCAGAGCCCTATGGTTAGACCAGAACCCTGTGGTTAGACCAGAGCCCTATGGTTTGACCAGAGCCCTATGGTTAGACCAGAGCCCTATGGTTAGAACAGAGCCCTATGGTTAGACCAGATCCCTATGGTTAGACCAGAGCCCTATTGGCACTAAATGTCATGCATATAAAATACATGTTAACTGGAGATGGAAGGTGTTGTGAAGGCTGGAATGATGAGAAGGATGAGGAGGATTCTTACTGATATAAATGTCATTAATGGTTAGTGAAGCATGGAATAAGCATCCCAAATGGCACCATATTCCCTACATACTGCTATGGGCTTTGGTCAAAAGTGGTGCACTATATAGGGAATAGGGTGCCATTTGGGATGCATCCTAATGCTAATTAACGTAATAATTAATGTAATCTAGCATGAAGAATGAAAGAAGATAGATAATAGCCTGTGTGTTAGCAGGAGATTTCAGACAGGATAGAGAAAAGCCTGTGTTTTAGCAGGATATTTCAGACAGGATAGAGAATAGCCTGTGTGTTAGCAGGATAATTCAGCGTTAGACATACAGTATGTTGAATCTCAAACCGAACAATTCAACCACTCGACTTGAGGCGTCTCGCTACCGGAAGTTGGAAATTGAGTCAATCTCAATGGCTAGTTGCTGAGTTATCGAGGGCTTCGCTGCACCCTCGAGCACCCTCATTACCGAGTGGGCCTCCTGTGGTCGTCTCAACTTCTAGGATCTTTTA
>LR778254.1:4786793-4819293 GCA_902810595.1 Coregonus sp. 'balchen' | reverse complement strand
ACACATAGGGCTCTAGTCAAAGTTAGTGCACTATATATGGAATAGGGTCCCATTTGGAACGCAGACAGAGTTTCTCAGTTAGGGAAGGGAGATCTGGCCATCATTAAATGACACTGAATCATTAGTTTTATGCAGACATTCTATTCATTACACTCCCCTAATCACTGAGAACAATTGCACAGATAATAATGCACTTGGCAATCTGCAAAATTAAATCTAAGGGCTTATCTTCGAAAGCAGGAAGAAATTATGAATTAGTAGAAAATCAAAACCCAGGATTACAGTTTACAAGAATGCTAAATCCCCGTTGGGGTGTATCCTCGGCGTGTCCTGGGCATATTTGGGGTGTATCCTCGGCATGTCCTGGGGATATTTGTTATTGTGACTTGACCCTGCATCCCAAATGGCACCTTGTTTCGTATATAGTGCACTACTTTAGCCCTGTGGTGAGACCAGAGCCCTATGGTTAGACCAGAGCCCTATGGTGAGACCAGAGCCCTGTGGTGAGACCAGAGCCCTATGGTTAGAACAGAGCCCTATGGTTAGACCAGAGCCCTATGGTGAGACCAGAGCCCTATGGTTAGAACAGAGCCCTATGGTTAGACCAGAGCCCTATGGTTAGAACAGAGCCCTGTGGTGAGACCAGAGCCCTATGGTTAGACCAGAACACTGTGGTTAGACCAGAGCCCTGTGGTTAGACCAGAGCCCTATAGTTAGACCAGAGCCCTGTGGTTAGACCAGAGCCCTATGGTTAGACCAGAACACTGTGGTTAGACCAGAGCCCTGTGGTTAGACCGGAGCCCTATAGTTAGACCAGAGCCCTGTGGTTAGACCAGAGCCCTATGGTTAGACCAGAACACTGTGGTTAGACCAGAGCCCTATGGTTAGACCAGAGCCCTATGGTTAGACCAGAGCCCTATGGTTAGACCAGAGCCCTGTGGTTAGACCAGAGCCCTATAGTTAGACCAGAGCCCTATGTGAAATCTGTTGTAAAAGGTATTTTAATGTTTACTGGAACCATCTCGTCCAAAAAGTTATACTTTTGAATCATCTGTCCATAGAACGTTCTTCCAAGAGTCTTGATGATCATCCAGGTGCTTTTTGGCAAACTTGAGTCAACTTTTTGCACGAGATGGGTCCTATTATGCCTGGCGAAAACCAAACACTGCATTCCACAGTAAGAACATCATACCAAAGGTCAAGCATGGTGGTGGTGGTGTGATGGTTTGGGGATGCTTTGCTGCCTCAGGACCTGGACGACTTGCCTTAATAGAAGGAACCATGAATTCTGCTCTGTATCAGAGAACTCTACAGGAGAATGTCAGGTAATCTGTCTGTGAGCTGAAGCTGAAGCGCAGCTGGGTCATGCAGCAAGACAATGATCCAAAACACACAATCAAGTCTACATGAAAATTGCTAAAAAAGCAACAAATTAGAAGTTTTGGAATGGACTAGTCAAAGTCCAGACCTAATCCCAATTGAGATGTTGTGGCAGGACTTGAAACGAGCAGTTCATGCTTGAAAACCCACACTTCACTGAGTTAAAGCAGTTCTGCATGGAAGAGTGGGCCAAAATTCCTCCACAGCGACGTGAGAGACTGATCAACAACTACAGGAAGCATTTGGTTGGAGTCATTGCAGCTAAAGTGTAAGGGGGCAATTACTTTTTCACACATGGGAATTGGGTGTTGCATAACTTTGTTTATGAAATAAATGAAATAAATATGTAATTGTTGTGTTATTTGTTCACTTATGTTCCCTTTATCTAATATTAGGTTTTGGTTGAAGATCTGATAATATTTAGTATCACAAATATGCAAAAGTTGAGACAATTAGAAAGGGGGCAAATACTATTTCATAGCCCTGCATATTACTGGACCCCAGGAAGAGTAGCTGCTGCCTTGGCAGGAACTAATGGGGATCCATAATAAACCCCAGGAAGAGTAGCTGCTGCCTTGGCAGGAACTAATGGGGATCCATAATAAACCCCAGGAAGAGTAGCTGCTGCCTTGGCAGGAACTAATGGGGATCCATAATAAACCCCAGGAAGAGTAGCTGCTGCCTTGGCAGGAACTAATGGGGATCCATAATAAACCCCAGGAAGAGTAGCTGCTGCCTTGGCAGGAACTAATGGGGATCCATCATAAACCCCAGGAAGAGTAGCTGCTGCCTTGGCAGGAACTAATGGGATCCATAATAAACCCCAGGAAGAGTAGCTGCTGCCTTGGCAGGAACTAATGGGGATCCATAATAAACCCCAGGAAGAGTAGCTGCTGCCTTGGCAGGAACTAATGGGGATCCATAATAAACCCCAGGAAGAGTAGGTGCTGCCTTGGCAGGAACTAATGGGGATCCATAATAAACCCCAGGAAGAGTAGCTGCTGCCTTGGCAGGAACTAATGGGGATCCATAATAAACCCCAGGAAGAGTAGCTGCTGCCTTGGCAGGAACTAATGGGGATCCATAATAAACCCCAGGAAGAGTAGCTGCTGCCTTGGCAGGAACTAATGGGGATCCATAATAAACCCCAGGAAGAGTAGCTGCTGCCTTGGCAGGAACTAATGGGGATCCATAATAAACCCCAGGAAGAGTAGCTGCTGCCTTGGCAGGAACTAATGGGGATCCATAATAAACCCCAGGAAGAGTAGCTGCTGCCTTGGCAGGAACTAATGGGGATCCATAATAAACCCCAGGAAGAGTAGCTGCTGCCTTGGCAGGAACTAATGGGGATCCATAATAAACCCCAGGAAGAGTAGCTGCTGCCTTGGCAGGAAACTCATGGGGATCCATAATAAACCCCAGGAAGAGTAGCTGCTGCCTTGGCAGGAACTCATGGGGATCCATAATAAACCCCAGGAAGAGTAGCTGCTGCCTTGGCAGGAACTAATGGGGATCCATAATAAACCCCAGGAAGAGTAGCTGCTGCCTTGGCAGGAACTAATGGGGATCCATAATAAACCCCAGGAAGAGTAGCTGCTGCCTTGGCAGGAACTAATGGGGATCCTTAATAAACCCCAGGAAGAGTAGCTGCTGCCTTGGCAGGAACTAATGGGGATCCATAATAAACCCCAGGAAGAGTAGCTGCTGCCTTGGCAGGAACTCATGGGGATCCATAATAAACCCCAGGAAGAGTAGCTGCTGCCTTGGCAGGAACTAATGGGGATCCATAATAAACCCCAGGAAGAGTAGCTGCTGCCTTGGCAGGAACTAATGGGGATCCATAATAAACCCCAGGAAGAGTAGCTGCTGCCTTGGCAGGAACTAATGGGGATCCTTAATAAACCCCAGGAAGAGTAGCGCTGCCTTGGCAGGAACTAATGGGGATCCATAATAAACCCCAGGAAGAGTAGCTGCTTGCCTTGGCAGAACTAATGGGGATCCTTAATAAACCCAGGAAGAGTAGCTGCTGCTTGGCAGGAACTAATGGGGATCCATAATAAACCCCAGGAAGAGTAGCTGCTGCCTTGGCAGGAACTAATGGGGATCCATAATAAACCCCAGGAAGAGTAGCTGCTGCCTTGGCATGGAACTAATGGGGATCCATAATAAACCCCCAGGAAGAGAGTAGCTGCTGCCTTCGCAGGAACTAATGGGGATCCATAATAAACCCCAGGAAGAGGTAGCTGCTGCCTTGGCAGGAACTAATGGGGATCCATAATAAACCCCAGGAAGAGTAGCTGCTGCCTTGGCAGGAACTAATGGGGCATCCATAATAACCCCCAGGAAGAGTAGCTGCTGCCTTGGCAGGAACTAATGGGGATCCATAATAAACCCCAGGAAGAGTAGCTGCTGCCTTGGCAGGAACTAATGGGGATCCATAATAAACCCCAGGAAGAGTAGCTGCTGCTTGGCAGGAACTAAGGGGGGTCCTAAAAACCCCAGGGGTATGCTCCTTGGCAGGAAAAAAAGGGGGACCTTAAAAAACCCCAGGAGAGTGCTGCTGCCTTTGGCAGGAATAAGGGGACAAATAAACCCCAGGGAAAAAGGTAGCGTGCCTTGGCAGGAACTAATGGGGACCATATATAAATACCCAAAAAAAAGTAGTGCACTAATGGGAAAATAGCTATTTGGGGAAAGCCCTTGTTTAGAGTCGGGTCGGGAGGGGGAAACTAAGAAAGCAGATATTTTCCCCGTCCTTGAATGGGATAAAAACCCCAAAATTTACTTCATAATTAGTTTTTTTCAACGACGAGATGAGACAGCCCATGGGACGGGGCAGGGGAGCCATCTTAGAAGCATCTTTAGTAGTTTCCCTTTTTCCCCCTTTGATGGGTCGTCTTTTTTTGGGGGGGGGGGGCCCCCTTTTTTTTTCCCCCCTTTTTTTTAAAAAGGGGGTTTTTTTGGGCTTTTTTTTCCCTTACTCCCTTCCCCTTCCTTTTCCTTTCCTTCTTCTTCCTTCCTTCCCCTTTTTCTTTCCTTTTCCTTTTAAGCCTTCCCCTTTTTTGTTTTTTTTTTTTGTTTTTTAATTCCCCCCCTTTCCCCTTCCCCCCCCTTCCTTTTCCCCCCCCTTTGCTTTTTCTTTCCTTTTTTTACTAAGAGGAGAAAGAAAGTAAAGAACCCCTAAGAGAGTTTTTATGGATTCAGGGATGAGATTGAAAGGGCCACAGCTGCTTGTAAGTAGGACTTAAGACAAAAAAAGACTTTGCCCCCTTTTAAAAAAATATGTGAATGCATTTAGTATAGGGATTGTTCTTCCCATTTAAGTCTTCTTCTCTTTCCCCCCCCATCTCCCTAAAGACGGGCTTGAATTTGAACGTAAGATTTTTAAAAATGGGATTGGATGTAGTCAGTAATTTTTAAAAAAGGGGAAAGCCTTTTGGTGGTTTAAAAAGGTTTCCCCCTGTACAAAAACAGTCTAGTGTTTAGCCAGCTGTACAGACCATTTGAGGCTCCGTCTAGTGTTTGCCCCTGTACAGGGAAATATGGGGCTCCAGCTAGTTTCAGCAGCTGTACAGACATAGGGGCCCCAGTTAGTGTTCAGCAGCTTACAAACAAACCCAATGGAGCTTCCAAAATCCCCAGTTTCAGCAGCTGACAGACATTGGAGGGGTCCAGTCTGGTTCGCCCGCTGTAAAGACATATGGAGGTCCAGGTTAGGGTCGGCCAGGGGGTGTTTTTTAACAGGCAAACCATGGAGGCTCCCGCCGTGTTCCAAAGGAAAAGCCTTACCCCGACCAGGAAAGGGGGAGGCTCCGTCTGTGTTTCAGCCCGGCAGACAATATGGAGGCCCCGTTAGTGTCAGCCCGCGTACAGACCTATTGGGGAGGCTTTCCAAAATCCCAGTGTTCAGCCCGCTTACAGACATATGGAGGCCCCAGTCTAGTGTTCAGCCAGCTGTACAGACACTATGGAGGCTCCAGTCTAGTGTTCAGTCAGCTGTACAGACACTATGGAGGCTCCAGCCTAGTGTTCAGTCAGCTGAACAGACACTATGGAGGCTCCAGCCTAGTGTTCAGTCAGCTGAACAGACACTATGGAGGCTCCAGTCTAGTGTTCAGCCAGCTGTACAGACACTATGGAGGCTCCAGTCTAGTGTTCAGTCAGCTGTACAGACACTATGGAGGCTCCAGCCTAGTGTTCAGTCAGCTGTACAGACACTATGGAGGCTCCAGTCTAGTGTTCAGTCAGCTGAACAGACACTATGGAGGCTCCAGTCTAGTGTTCAGCCAGCTGTACAGACACTATGGAGGCTCTAGTCTAGTGTTCAGCCAGCTGAACAGACACTATGGAGGCTCTAGTCTAGTGTTCAGCCAGCTGAACAGACACTATGGAGGCTCTAGTCTAGTGTTCAGCCAGCTGAACAGACACTATGGAGGCTCCAGTCTAGTGTTCAGCCAGCTGAACAGACACTATGGAGGCTCCAGTCTAGGCCGCCCAGTTAAATTGTGTTTGAGAGCATTGTTTAACTCTCTGATTGGTTAAATGAGGGAGAAATAAATGTAATTGGTCAATAGTTTGTGAGTGGGCAACATATAATATCCTCATAAATTGACATTTGGAATTATTTTGCCATATTACATTATTTTATATTGCGCTAAATTCCCTAATGTGGATAGTTACAGTGGGGAAAAATAGTATTTAGTCAGCCACCAATTGTGCAAGTTCTCCCACTTAAAAAGATGAGAGAGGCCTGTAATTTTCATCATAAGTACACGTCAACTATGACAGACAAAATGAGGAAAAAAAAATTCCAGAAAATCACATTGTAGGATTTTTTAATGAATTTATTTGCAAATTATGGTGGAAAATAAGTATTTGGTCAATAACAAAAGTTTTCAATACTTTGTTATATACCCTTTGTTGGCAATGACACAGGTCAAAGGTTTTCTGTAAGTCTTCACAAGGTTTTCACCACACTGTTGCTGGTATTTTGGCCCATTCCTCCATGCAGATTTCCTCTAGAGCAGTGATGTTTTGGGGCTGTCGCTGGGCAACACAGACTTTCAACTCCCTCCAAGGATTTTCTATGGGGTTGAGATCTGGAGACTGGCTAGGCCACTCCAGGACCTTGAAATGCTTCTTACGAAGCCACTCCTTCGTTGCCTGGGCGGTGTGTTTGGGATCATTGTCATGCTGAAAGACCCAGCCACGTTTCATCTTCAATGCCCTTGCTGATGGAAGGAGGTTTTCACTCAAAATCTCACGATACATGGCCCCATTCATTCTTTCCTTTACACGGATCAGTCGTCCTGGTCCCTTTGCAGAAAAACAGCACCAAAGCTGATGTTTCCACCCCCATGCTTCACAGTAGGAATGGTGTTCTTTGGATGCAACTCAGCATTCTTTGTCCTCCAAATACGACGAGTTGAGTTATTACCAAGAAGTTATATTTTGGTTTCATCTGACCATATGACATTCTCCCAATCCTCTTCTGGATCATCCAAATGCACCTCTAGCAAACTTCAGACGGGCCTGGACATGTACTGGCTTAAGCAGGGGGACACGTCTGGCACTGCAGGATTTGAGTCCCTGGCGGCATAGTGTGTTACTGATGGTAGGCTTTGTTACTTTGGTCCCAGCTCTCTGCAGGTCATTCACTAGGTCCCCCCGTGTGAGATCTTGCGTGGAGCCCCAGATCGAGGGAGATTATCAGTGGTCTTGTATGTCTTCCATTTCCTAATAATTGCTCCCACAGTTGATTTCTTCAACCCAAGCTGCTTACCTATTGCAGATTCAGTCCTTCCCAGCCTGGTGCAGGTCTACAATTTTGTTTCTGGTGTCCTTTGACAGCTCTTTGGTCTTGGCCATAGTGGAGTTTGGAGTGTGACTGTTTGAGGTTGTGGACAGGTGTCTTTTATACTGATAACAAGTTCAAACAAGGTGCCATTAATACAGGTAACGAGTGGAGGACAGAGGAGCCTCTTAAAGAAGAAGTTACAGGTCTGTGAGAGCCAGAAATCTTTCTTGTTTGTAGGTGACCAAATACTTTTTTTCCACCATAATTTGCAAATAAATTCATTAAAAATCCTACAATGTGATTTTCTAGAAAACATTTTCTCAATTTGTCTGTCATAGTTGACGTGCACCCTATGATGAAAATTACAGGCCTTTCTCATCTTTTAAGTGGGAGAACTTGCACAATTGGTGGCTGACTAAATACTTTTTTTTCACCAACTGTACTACCTACACAAGCTTGCATTTTCACACCATTAAAATTAGGTGTAATTACACATCCTTATATACCTCAAGTATATCCCTTTAAGTGGGTGAACCATCCCTTTAAGTGGGTGAACCATCCCTTTAAGTAGCCATTTGTGATGACAATAACTATTATTCTCATTTCACCACAATAAGAACCACATTAACGTGAAATAGAGCTCTTCAGACACATAATACTTTAATAACCATACTTTCAGTTATTAATAAAAACATGTTTCGTTACAATGTCAGAAGCACGTCTCAGAAAAAGGAAGGGCCTTTGTAGCCATAGTAAGGAGCCTTTTTTCTTTGTAGCCATAGTTAAGATACTTCTGTAGACATAGTTAGGAACATAACAATGGTCATTATGGCCCAAATTTGTGGAGTGGTTGAAAAACGAGTTTTAATGACTCCAAACCCAAGTATATGTAAAATTGCGACTCAAAGACATACTCACATTCACACTTCACATTTACAACACTAACACACACACAAACACACAACACCACACACAACACCCCCCCAACACACACACACACAAACCACAACACAACACACACACACACACACCCCTAACACACATAACCCCACACAACACACACCTGGAAGAGACGGAGCAGTTGGCACCTCAGATAAAGAAGATAGCGGCTGTCCTTGGCAGGACTAATGGGGATCGCTTCATAACCCCAGGAAGATAGCTGCTCTGCCTTGGCAGGAATAATGGGGACCCATAATAACCCCAGGAAGATAGCTAGCTGCTGCTTGGCAGGACTAATGGGGAATCCATAATAAACCCCTGAATGAGTACTGCTGCCTTGGCAGACTAATGGGGATCCATATATAATACATATAAAAGTAGTGCACTATATAGTAATATGATGCTATTTGGGACATAGCCCTTGTCCCTCAGACGTCTGGTTCCGGGAGGAGCTACCGAAAGCAGATTACTCCATTTCCTTGACATGGTGACTAAAACCTCTAAATTGACTTCAGTCTTATGTTTTTCTCAACGACGAGATGAGAACACCCTGCTCACTAAGTACGGTGGCCAGGGGTGCCTGATTGCCATCTTTACTGAATGCATCTTTAGCTAGATTCCTTTGTCTCTTCCTTCCTTACTCTCTTGATTCTGTCTTTCTTTCCGTTCTTTCCGCTTTCTTTCCTTTTCTTTTCTCTTCTTTCTTTCCTACTTTCTTTCTTTTTCTTCGTCTTCATTTTTTCTTCCCCTTTTCTTTTCTTTCTTTTTCTTTTTTCTTTTTTTTTTCTTTCTTTTTCTTTCTTTTTCTTTCCTTTTTCGTACCTTTCTTTTTTTGTCTTTTTCCTTTTCCTTATCTTTCTTCTTCTTTTCCTTTTTCTTTTCTTTTCTTTCTTTCGTTCTTTTCTTTTCTTTCTTTTCTTTCTTTCTTTTCTTTGTTCTTCTTTCTTTCTCTTTCTTTCTTTCTTTTTCTTTCTTTCTTCTTTTTCTTTCCTTCTTTCTTTTTTTCCTTATCTTTTCTTTTTCTTGTCGTTCTTCTTCTTTTTCCTTACTTATTTTTCCTTTTCTTGTTTCTTTCTCTTTCTTCTTCTTTCTTTATCTTTCTTTCTTTTCTTTCTTTCTTTCTTTCTTCTCCTTTTCTTTTTCTTTTCTTTCTTTTTCTTTTTCTTTCTTTTTCTTTCTTTCTTTCTTTCTTTTCTTTCTTTCTTTCTTCCTTTTCTTCTTTCTTCTGTCCCTTTCTTTCTTCTTCTTTCTTTCTTTCTCTCCTTCCTTCCTTGCTTCCTTCCTTCCTTTCCTTCCTTCCTTCCTTCCTTCCTTTCCTTTCCTTCCTTCCTTCCTTCCCTTCCTTTCTTCCTCCGTCCTTCCTTCATGTTCCTCTTTCCTTCCTTCCTTTTCCTTATTTCCTTTCCTTCCTTCCTTCCTTCTCTTGCTCTCTTGATTGTTTATTTTTCCTTCCCTTTCCTTCGCTTCCCTCCCTTCCTTCCTTCCTGGTCCTTCCTTCTTCCTTTCCTTCCTTCGCTAAGTTGCTACTCTTGATTGTTAATTTCCTTTTCCTTTTTCCCCCTTCCTTCCTTCCTTCCTTCTCTTTCCTTCCCTCCTTCCTTCCCTCCTTCGCTTGCTCTCTTCCTTTTCTTTTACTAAAGAGGAGAAAGTAAAGTAAAGAACCCGCTAAGAGAGTTTCTAATGGATCTCAAAAAAACAGTGAATGAGATTGAAGTGCCAACCAGCGGCTTGTACATTAGGACTTAAGACAACCAGACTTTGCCCCATTTCTCAACATATTGACTATGCATTGAGTCCTAGTGGAGTTGTCCTCTCTCTTCTCTCCCTTCTAAGATCTTCTCTCTCTCTCTCCCCCGTCATTCTCCATAAAGTACAGTGGCTTGAATTTGAACGATAATGACTTAAGTAATAAAACCCGGGATTGGATGCCGTAGTCCACTACTTTATAAGACAACTGGAGAAAGCCTTGTTGTCTAATGTCCTGCTGTACAACATCCTATTGTTTTCAGCCAGCTGTACAGACAACTCATGGAGGCTCCCATTCTAGTGTTCTTTTCAGAGCCCCAGCTGTACAGGCCACTATAGGAGGCTCCAGTCTATGTTCAGCAGGAGCCAGCTGTAACAGCCACTATTGGGAGTCTCCAGTCTATGTTCATCCAGCTGTACAGACACCATGGAGGCTCCAGTCCTAGTGTCAGCCAGTTACAGACACTATGGAGGCTCCAGTCTAGTTTCAAGCCAGGCTGTACAGACACTATTGAGGCTCCAGTCCTAGTGTTCAGCAGCAGCCAGCTGTACAGACACCATGGATGCTCCCGTCTAGTGTCAGCATGGAGTTCAGCCAGCTGTACAGACACGATGGGGCTCCAGTCTATTGTTCAGCCAGCTTGTACATAACCTATGGAGGCCCCAGTCCTAGGTTTTCAGTTTCAATCAGCTGTATTCAGGACACTATGGGGCTCCATTCTATTTTTCACAGGTCAGCTTTTACTACACTATGGAGGAACCAGTCTAGTGTTTCAACCAGCTGTACAGAACCCTATGGAGGCTCCAGTCGAGTGTTCAGTCATCTTTTACCAGACACTATGAGGCTCCAGTCTAGTGTTAGCCTCTGTACTGCACTATGGAGGCTCCAGTCCTAGTGTTTCACCACTGCACAGAGACACTCGTGAAGGCTCCAGTCTAGTTTTCAGACAGCCGCTGTAGCAGACACTATGAGGCGCCAGTCTAGTGGTTCATCCAGCTGTAACAGACACTATGTATGCGCTCCGAGATCTATGTTCAGGCAGCAGTCATCTTTACAGACACTCTGGAGGCTCCAGCTATGTTCGCCAGCTGAACAGACACTATGGGTCTAGTCTAGTGTTCAGCCAGCTGACAGACCTATGGAGGCTCAGTCTAGTGTTCAGCAGTTTGAGCTAACCTCGTGAGAACAGTAAATCAGCCAGCTGAACAGACAATAAGAGGCTCCACCTTGGTCAATAGTTCCGCCTAGTGTTCAGTCAGCTGACAGACATATGGAGGCTCAGTCTAGGCCCGCCCAGTGAAATGTGTTTGAGAGGCATTGTTTAAACTCTCTGATTGGTTAAATGAGGGAGAAATTAAAATGGTAATTGGTCAATAGTTTGTGAGGTTTGGGCAACATATAATATCCTCATAAATTGACATTTGGAATTATTTTGCCATATTACATTATTTTATATTGCGCTAAATTCCCTAATGTGGATAGTTACAGTGGGGAAAAATAGTATTTAGTCAGCCACCAATTGTGCAAGTTCTCCCACTTAAAAAGATGAGAGAGGCCTGTAATTTTCATCATAGGTACACGTCAACTATGACAGACAAAATGAGGAAAAAAATTCCAGAAAATCACATTGTAGGATTTTTAATGAATTTATTTGCAAATTATGGTGGAAAATAAGTATTTGGTCAATAACAAAAGTTTCTCAATACTTTGTTATATACCCTTTGTTGGCAATGACACAGGTCAAAGGTTTTCTGTAAGTCTTCACAAGGTTTTCACACACTGTTGCTGGTATTTTGGCCCATTCCTCCATGCAGATTTCCTCTAGAGCAGTGATGTTTTGGGGCTGTCGCTGGGCAACACAGACTTTCAACTCCCTCCAAGGATTTTCTATGGGGTTGAGATCTGGAGACTGGCTAGGCCACTCCAGGACCTTGAAATGCTTCTTACGAAGCCACTCCTTCGTTGCCTGGGCGGTGTGTTTGGGATCATTGTCATGCTGAAAGACCCAGCCACGTTTCATCTTCAATGCCCTTGCTGATGGAAGGAGGTTTTCACTCAAAATCTCACGATACATGGCCCCATTCATTCTTTCCTTTACACGGATCAGTCGTCCTGGTCCCTTTGCAGAAAAACAGCCCCAAAGCCTGATGTTTCCACCCCCATGCTTCACAGTAGGAATGGTGTTCTTTGGATGCAACTCAGCATTCTTTGTCCTCCAAATACGACGAGTTGAGTTATTACCAAGAAGTTATATTTTGGTTTCATCTGACCATATGACATTCTCCCAATCCTCTTCTGGATCATCCAAATGCACTCTAGCAAACTTCAGACGGGCCTGGACATGTACTGGCTTAAGCAGGGGGACACGTCTGGCACTGCAGGATTTGAGTCCCTGGCGGCATAGTGTGTTACTGATGGTAGGCTTTGTTACTTTGTCCCAGCTCTCTGCAGGTCATTCACTAGGTCCCCCCGTGTGAGATCTTGCGTGGAGCCCCAGATCGAGGGAGATTATCAGTGGTCTTGTATGTCTTCCATTTCCTAATAATTGCTCCCACAGTTGATTTCTTCAAACCAAGCTGCTTACCTATTGCAGATTCAGTCTTCCCAGCCTGGTGCAGGTCTACAATTTTGTTTCTGGTGTCCTTTGACAGCTCTTTGGTCTTGGCCATAGTGGAGTTTGGAGTGTGACTGTTTGAGGTTGTGGACAGGTGTCTTTTATACTGATAACAAGTTCAAACAGGTGCCATTAATACAGGTAACGAGTGGAGGACAGAGGAGCCTCTTAAAGAAGAAGTTACAGGTCTGTGAGAGCCAGAAATCTTGCTTGTTTGTAGGTGACCAAATACTTATTTTCCACCATAATTTGCAAATAAATTCATTAAAAATCCTACAATGTGATTTTCTAGAAAACATTTTCTCAATTTGTCTGTCATAGTTGACGTGTACCTATGATGAAAATTACAGGCCTCTCTCATCTTTTTAAGTGGGAGAACTTGCACAATTGGTGGCTGACTAAATACTTTTTTTCACCAACTGTACTACCTTACACAAGCTTGCATTTTCACACCATTAAAATTAGGTGTAATTACACATCCTTATATACCTCAAGTTGGTGACGTTAGTACAAAAGTTTACAGTCATCACAATGACATAAGATTGATTGCTTAAAACAGATCAATATCTTTGGTTTTGTACTGTTGATTGGGGTTACGCAGGATTCAGAACACAGAGTAAATGATCTCAAATTGAACATTTGGGGCAATCTCTCTATAAAAGTCACTGGCCACACACACCAATATATAAGGATTTTATTCTCAAACTATCACTTAAATAGCAGCCAACCGTTGTCACTGTTGACATCCTATGCCGCGTAGTTATTAGTTGAAGTTAACTAACAGAAAAAGTGGTTTGCTCATTTTTCCGTGATAGCAGCCTCCCTCAGTCAACATCCGACATTTCAAAAATATCAATATAAGCCTTCTACAAGTTCTCATCTAACCAAACATGTATAAGTTATTGCAAGATTCCGTGTGGCTGTTAAATAGTGTTAATTTAAACAGCGCTTATGCTTACTGTGTTGGCGACCCACTTGAATCAAAATGCAACAAATTTAGCAAGCTGTCTTCTACAAATTGACCTCTAACCACAATCACCCGACTTCAAGCCAATTGAGATGGTTTGTGATGAGTTGGACCGCAGAGTGAAGGAAAAGCAGCCAACAAGTGCTCAGCTAATGTGGGAACTCCTTCAATACTTTTTGGAAAAAGCATTCCTCATGAAGCTGGTTGAGAGAATGCCAAGAGTGTGCAAAGCTGTCATCAAGGCAAAGGGGTGGCTACTTTGAAGAATCTAAAATATAACTCTTTTTTTTTTGGTTACTACATGATTCCATATGTGTTTCTTCATAGTTTTAATGTCTTCACTATTATTCTACAATGTAGAAAATAGTAAAACAAATTATAAAACCCCCTTGAATGAGTAGGTGTTCTAAACCTTTTGACAGGTACTGTATATATATACACACACTACTACACTCACTGTGGGAAGGTTCTAAAAGACGTCTCTATCAAAGTTTTAAAGGGATAGTCAACGCAAATTACGAAATAACACACTGGCTTCCTTACCCTGTAAGCAGTCTATGGAAAAGCGTGAAAAAATTGCTTATATCGGTACCATAACTTGATTGGGATTTGTGCCACAACTGCTAAAAAAGTTAGCAATTGGAAACAGTGGCAGGGAGAGCGTGGATTGCTTTCATACTGCTCACAGGGTAAGGAAACCAATATGCCATTTTGTAATTTGGGTGAACCATCCCTTTAAGTGGGTTATTTTTTTTTAAGTAGGTGAACCATCCCTTTAAGTGGGTGAACCATCCCTTTAAGTGGGTGAACCATCCCTATAAGTAGCCATTTGTGATAACAATAACTGTTATTCTTATTTCACCACAATAAGAACCAAATTAACGTGAAATAGAGCTCTTCAGACACATAATACTTTAAAAACCATACTTTCAGTTATTAATAAAAACATGTTTCGTTACAATGTCAGAAGCACAGTCTCAGAAAAAGGAAGGGCCTTTGTAGCCATAGTAAGGAGCCTTTCTCTCTTTGTAGCCATAGTTAAGATACTTTCTGTCTTTGTAGACATAGTTAGGAACATAACAATGGTCATTATGGCCAAATTTGTGGAGTGGTTGAAAAACAAGTTTTAATGACTCCAACCTAAGTATATGTAAACTTCCGACTTCAACTGTACATACTCACATTCACATTCACATTCACACTCACACTAACACACACACACACACGCACACACACACACACACACACACACACACACACACACACACACACACACACACACTAACACACACACACACACACATACACACACACTAACACACACACACACACCCTGGAGAGACGGAGCAGTTGGACCTCAGATCCCGTTAATGTGTTGAAAGGTTTTTCTTTATTAATAGTCCTTTCATGATCAAAGAAGAGCCGGACAGACAGACATACAGAGACACTGCATCTGGCCCCTGGGAGCCTCCCCCTCGCTCTATACAGTACATTTGATTGTTTTTGCATAATATTCAATAAAGCAAAATGCTGAATTTTCTCTGGGATCATAATACCAATTGGACAGATCACGTAACCTTTCAGCCTGACTGGAGGCTCCAGAGCTCAAAGCGATATTGGTTCCATCCAGTGTCCTTTGCCGAGCCACCAAATGACTATCCCCACAATGCTTAAAGCCAGCGACTGACTAACCCCACAATGCTCAAAGCCAGTGACTGACTAACCCCACAATGTTCAAAGCCAGTGACTGACTAAAAATTCCCCACAATGCTCAAAGCCACGCTGACGGACTAACCCCCACAAATGGCTTAATGACCAGTCGACTTGACTATCCCCACAATGCTTAAAGCTCAGCGGGGACTGGACTAAACCCCAATGCTTTAAAGCCCAGCGGGACTGACTAACCCCCACAATGCGTAAAAAGCCAGCGACTGACCAACACATCCCCACATATGCTTAAAGCCAGTGACCTGAACTAACCCCAACAATGATCAAAGCCAGTGACTGACTAACCCCACAATGCTTCAAAAGCCAGTGACGACTAAACCCCACCAATGCTCAAAGCCAGTGACTGGACTACCCCCACAAGGCCTCAAAGCCAGTGACTGACTACCCCCACAATGCTCAAACCAATTGACGACTACCCCCATCATCTCAAAAGCTAGTGACTGACTAACCACAAATGCTCAAAAGCCACCAACTGAACTAACCCCACAATGCTCAAAGCCACCGAACTGACTAACCCCCAATGCTTCAAAGCCACTCAACTGACTACCCCACAATGCTCAAAGCAGCGACTGACTAACACACAATGCTCAAAGACAACGACTGACTACCCCACCATGCGCAAGCCAGTGACTGACTAACCTCACAATGCTCAAGCCAGTGACTGACTACCCCACAATGCCTTAAAGCACAACTGACTAACCCCCATCATGCTCAAAGCCCCAACGACTGCTCACAAATTGCTCAAGCCACCAACTGACTAAACCCTACAATGTTCAAGCCAGTGACTGACTACCCCACACTAATCAAAGCAGTTGACTGACTAACCCACAATGCCTCAAGCCGTGACTGACTAACCTCACATTGGTCCAAAGCAGTACTGACTAACCACACATGCTCAATGCCATGACCTGACTACCGTCACAATGCTCAAAGCCACCAACTGACTAACACCACATATCTCAAAGGCCATCGATGACTAAAACCCCCACAATGCTCAGAGTACCCCCACCAACTGGACTAACCTCACATTGTCAAAGCCATGACTGATTAACCCCACAATGGCTCAAAGAAACAACGACGACTAACCCACAATGCCTCAAAGCCAGTGACTGACTACCCCCCAATGCTCACGACAACGACTGACTAACCCCACAATGCTCAAAGCCAGTGACTGACTAATCCCACAATAATCAAAGCCAGTGACTGACTAACCCCACAATTCTCAAAGTCAGTGACTGACTAACCCCACAATGCTCAAAGCCACCAAATGACTGACCTCACAATGCTCAAAGCCACCAACTGACTGACCCCACAATGCTTAAAGCCAGCGACTGACTATCCCCACAATGCTTCAGCCAGCGACTGGACTAACCCCACAATGCTCAAACCATGAACTGCTACCCCACAATGCTCAAAGCCCAGTGACTGACTAACCCCACAATGGCTCAAAGCCAGGTGGACTGACTAACCCCACAATGCTCAAAGCCAGTGACTGACTAACCCCACAATGCTCAAAGCCAGTGACTGACTAACCCCATCATTCTCAAAGCTGTGACTGACTAACCACACAATGCTCAAAGCCACCAACTGACTAACCCCACAATGCTCAAAGCCACCAACTGACTAACCCCACAATGCTCAAAGCCACCAACTGACTAACCCCACAATGCTCAAAGCCAGCGACTGACTAACCACACAATGCTCAAAGACAACGACTGACTAACCCCACAATGCTCAAAGCCAGTGACTGACTAACCTCACAATGCTCAAAGCCAGTGACTGACTAACCCCACAATGCTTAAAGCCACCAACTGACTAACCCCATCATGCTCAAAGCCACCAACTGACTGACCTCACAATGCTCAAAGCCACCAACTGACTAACCCTACAATGTTCAAAGCCAGTGACTGACTCCCCCCCAATAAATCACAGCCGTGACTGACTAAAACCCACATGCTCAAACCGTGACTGCTAACCTCACATTGGTCAAAGCCAGTACTGACTAAACCACACAATCCTCAATGCCAGTGGACTGAAACTAACACCACATGCTGCTCAACAGCCCCACTTGACTAACACCACCTATCTCAAAGCCAGCGACTGACCTAACCCACAATGCTCAAGGCACCAACTGACTACCTCAACATTGTTCAAAGCCATGACTGACTAAACCCACAATGACAAGCCACCAAATGACTGACATCACAATGCTCAAAGCCACCAACTGACTGACCTCACAATGCTCAAAGCCACCAACTGACTAACCCCACAATGTTCAAAGCCAGTGACTGACTAACCCCACAATGCTCAGAGCCACCAACTGACTAACCTCACATTGGTCAAAGCCAGTGACTGACTAACCACACAATGCTCAATGCCAGTGACTGACTAACGCCACAATGCTCAAAGCCAGTGACTGACTAACCCCACAATGCTCAAAGCCAGTGACTGACTAACCCAACAATTCTCATCTCAAGCCTAGTGACTGACTAACCCCACAAGCTCAAAGCCAGTGATTGAACTAACCCCACAATGCCTCAAAGCCCCAATGACTAACCCACAATGTTCAAGCCAGTGACTGACTAACACCCATAATATCAGAACCACCACTACTAACCCCACACTGCTTGCTCAAAGGCCAGTGACTGAATAACCCCAACATGCTCAAAGCCAGTGACTGACTACCCACAATATGCTCAAAGCCAGTGACTGACTAACCCCACAATGCTCAAAGCAGCGACTGACTAACCTCACAATGTCAAATCCAGTGACTGAATAACCCCCACATCTCAAAGCCACAAAGACAACCCCACAAATTCTCAAAGCCAGTGACTGACTAACCCACAATGCTCAAAGCCCAGTGACTGACGAACCACACAATAATTCAAAGCCAGTTACTGACTAACCCCACAATTCTGCAAAGTCCAGTGACTGGACTAACCCAACAAGCTCATAGCCACCACTGACTAACCTCACAATTGTGGTCAAGCCAGTTACGACTAACCCCACAATGCTCAAAGACAACGACTGACTAACCCCACAATGCTCAAAGCCAGTGACTGACTAATCCCACAATAATCAAAGCCAGTGACTGACTAACCCCACAATGCTCAAGCGAGTGACTGAACTAATCCCACATGGCCAATGCCAGTGACTGACTAACCCACAATTCTCAAAGCCAGTGACTGCCTAACCCCACATGCTCACAGCCATGACTGACTAACCCAACAATTCTCAAATGCTAGTGACTGACTTAACGCCCACATGCTCAAAGCCATGACCTGACTAACCCCACTATTCTTCAAAGCCCCCAAAATTACTAACCCCACATGCTCAAAGCCAAGTTACTGACTAACCCAAAAGGCCACAGGTAAACAGCCGACTGACTAACCTCACAATGTTCAAATCCAGTGACTGAATAACCCCACAATGCTCAAAGCCACCAACTGACTAACCCCACAATTTCTCAAAGCCAGTGACTGACTAAACCCACAATGCTGTCTAAAAAGCATTGACTGACTTAACACACATACATCAAAGCCAGTGACTGACTAACCCCACAATTCTCAAAGTCAGTGACTGACTAACCCCACAATGCTCAGAGCCACCAACTGACTAACCTCACATTGGTCCAAGCCAGTGACTGACTAACCCCACAATGCTCAAGCCATTGACGACTAACCCCACAATTCTGAAATCAGGACTGACTAACCCCACAATCTCAAAGCCACCAATGCTGACCTCACAATCTCAAAAAGCCCCACTGACTGACCATCACAATGCTCAAAGCCACCAACTGACTAACCCCACAATGTTCAAAGCCAGTGACTGACTAACCCCATAATGCTCAGAGCCACCAACTGACTAACCTCACATTGGTCAAAGCCAGTGACTGACTAACCACACAATGCTCAATGCCAGTGACTGACTAACCCCACAATGTTCAAAGCCAGTGACTGACTAACCCCATATTACTCAGAACCCCTAACTCACTAACCTCACAATGCTCAAAGGCAGCGACTGACTAACCTCATAATGATGCTTCAAAGCCATGACTAATAACCCCACAATGCTCAAAAGCACCAACTGACTAACCCCCACAATTCTCAAGAAGCCATTACTGCTAACCCCACAATGCTCAAGCCACTGAACTGACTAACCCCCACATGCTCAAAGGCCCGTGACTGACTAACCCCCCAATGCTCGGAGCCACCAACTGACTAACCTCACATTGCTCAAGCCAGTGACTGACTAACCCCACAATGCTCAGAGCCACCAACTGAATAACCCCACCATGCTCAAAGCCAGTGACTGACTAACCCCACAATGCTCAAAGCCAGTGACTGACTAACCCACAATGCTCAAAGCCAGTGACTGACTAACCCCACAATGCTCAAAGCCAGTGACTGACTAACCCCACAATGCTCAAAGCCAGTGACTGACACCCACAATGCCCAAAGCCAGTTACTTACTAACGCCACAATGCTCAAAGCAGTGACGACTAACCCCACAATGCTCAAAGGGCAGCGACTGACTAACCTCACAATGTTCAAATCCATGACTGAATAACCCACAATGCCCCCCCTCAAGTCCACCACTGACTAACCCCAATTCCTCAAAGCCAGTGACTGACTAAACCCACAATGCTTCAAAGCCAGTACTGACTAACCCCACAATGCTCAAAGCCAGTGACTGACTAACCCCACAATGCTCGGAGCCAACCAACTGACTAACCTCACATTGCTCAAAGCCAGTGACTGACTAACCCCACAATGCTTAAAGCCAGTGACTGACTAACCCCATAATGCTCAGAGCCACCCCAACGGAATACCCCAGCATGCTTAGCCAAGTGACTTGACTAAAACCCACAATTCTCAAAGCCAGTGACTGAACTAACCCCTACAATGCTCACAGCCAGTGACTGCTACCCCCACAATGGCTCAAAGCCAGTACTGACTAAACACACCACAAATGCTCAAAGCCATCACTGACTACCCCACAAATGCTCACAGCCAGTACTGACTAACCCCCAAATGCTCAAAGCCCAGTGGATGACTAAACCCTCCAATGCCAAACCAGTGACCTGAATAAACCCACAATTTCAAAGGCAGTGACCTGACTAAAACCCCACAATGCTTAAGCCATCCCCCCCCCAACTGACTAATACCCACCATTTTAAAGCCAGTGACTGACTAGCCCCATATTTTCAGCGCCACCAACTACTAACCTCACATTGGTCACAGCCAGTGACTGACTAACTCCGCACAATGCTCCAAGCCAGTGACTGACTAACCCCACATGCTTAAAGCCAGTGACTGACTAACCCCCTAATTGCTCAGAGCCACCTAAACTGAATAACCGCCACCATGCTTAAAGCCAGTGTACTGACTAACCCTGCAATCTTCATAGCCAGTGAACTGACTACCCCCACATGCTCAAAGCCAGTGAACTGACTAACCCCACAAATGCTCCAAGCCAACCAAATGACAACCCCTACATGTTTCACACCAGTGGACTGACTACCCCATACTAACTCAGACACACCCCTATACCAGAACCCCTCACATCCTACCTCACAATCTCAAAGGCAAAGCGACTTACTAACCTCATAAATGCTCAAAGCCAGTGACTGATATACCCCCACAATGGCTGCAACCCACAATGCTCAAGCCCCCACTGACTAACCCCACAATTCTCAACGCCAGGGACTGACTAAACCCCACATGCTCACAGCCAATGACTGACTAACCCACAATGCTCAAAGCCAGTGACTGACTAACCCCACAATGCTCGGAGCCACCAACTGACTAACCTCACATTGCTCAAAGCCAGTGACTGACTAACCCCACAATGCAGAGCCACCAACTGAATAACCCCACCATGCTCAAAGCCAGTGACTGACTAACCCCACAATGCTCAAAGTCAGTGACTGACTAACCCACAATGCTCAAAGCCAGTGACTGACTAACCCCACAATGCTCAAAGCCAGTGACTGACTAACCCAACAATGCTCAAAGCCAGTGACTGACTAACCCCACAATGCTCAAAGCCAGTGACTTACTAACTCCACAATGCTCAAAGCCAGTGACTGACTAACCCCACAATGCTCAAAGGCAGCGACTGACTAACCTCACAATGTTCAAATCCAGTGACTGAATAACCCCACAATGCTCAAAGCCACCAACTGACTAACCCCCCAATTCTCAAAGCCAGTGACGACAAACCCACAATTCTCCAAAGCCAGTGACGACTAACCCCACATGCTCAACTCCGGACCTGACTAACCCCCCAATGCTTCGGAGCCACCAACCTATACCTCACATTGCTCAAAGCCAGGACTGACACCCCACAATGCTTAAAGCCAGTGCTGAACTACCCCATAATGCTCAGAGCCACCAACCAATTGACTAACCTCACATTGCTCAAAGCCAGTGACTGACTAACCCCACAATGCTCAAAGCCAGTGACTGACTAACCCCAGCATGCTTAAAGCCAGTGACTGACTAAAACCCCACAATGCGCAAAAGCCAGTGCCACTGACTACCCAACCGCCAAATGCTCAAAGCCAGTGACTGACCAACCCCCAATGCTCAAAGCCAGTGACTGACTACACAAACATGCTCAAAGCCATTCCCTGACTAAACCCGCACAATGCTTCAAAGGCAGCGTCTGCACCTAACCCCCACAATTCTCAAAGCCAGTGACCTGACTACCTCACATTGCTCAAAGGCAAGTGACTGACTAACCCCACAATGCTCAAAGCCAGTGACTGACTAACCCCACAATGCTCAAAGCCAGTGATGACTAACCCCACAATGCTCAAAGCCAGTGACTGACTAACCCCACAATTCTCAAAGGCAGTGACTGACTAAACCCACAATGCTTAAAGTCACCAACTGACTAACCCCCCACAATTTTCAAAAGCCAGTGACTGACTAGCCCCCATATGTTCAGGCGCCACCAACTGACTAACCTCACATTGGTCAAAGCCAGTGACTGACTAACCCCACAATGCTCAAAGCCAGTGACTGACTAACCCCACAATGCTCGGAGCCACCAACTGACTAACCTCACATTGCTCAAACCAGTACTGACTAACCCCACAGCTTAAAGCCAGTGACTGACCTAACCCATAATGCTCAGAGCCACCAACTGAATAAGCCCCATAACCCCCAACCATGCTGTTAACGCCAGTGACGGACTAAACCCCACAATGTGCTCAAGAGCCCGTTGACTGACTACCCCCAACATGCTCAAAAGCCATTGATGACTAACCCCACAATGCTCCAAGCCAGTGACTGACCCTAACCCCAAATGCTCAAATCCCGTGACTGACTAACCCCACAAGCTCAAAGCAGTGATGACTACCAAACAATGCTCAAATCCATGACTGACTACCCCACAACTTCCTCCAAAGGCATTGACTTACTAAACCTCCACCAATGCTTAAAGCCACCACTTCCAACTGCTAACCCCACAGATTTTCAAGTCCAGTGACTGACTAGCCCCATAATGTTCAGCGCCACCAACTGACTAACCCTCACATTGGGTCAAAGCCGTACTGACTCAAATCCCGCCCCATGCTCAAAGCCAGTGACTGACTAAACCCACAAAGCTCGAGCAAAAACCAACTGACTACACCCTCACATTGCGCAAACAGCCAGTGACTGACTAACCCAAATGCTCAAAGCCCGTGACTGACTAACCCATAATGCTCTGAGCCACCAACTGAATAACCCCACCATGCTTAAAGCCAGTGACTGACTAACCCCACAATGCTCAAAGCCAGTGACTGACTAACCCCACAATGCTCAAAGCCAGTGACTGACTAACCCCACAATGCTCAAAGCCACCAAATGACTAACCCCACAATGTTCAAAGCCAGTGACTGACTAACCCCATAATAACTCAGCACCCCTAACTCACTAACCTCACAATGCTCAAAGGCAGCGACTGACTAACCTCATAATGCTCAAAGCCAGGACTGAAAACCCCCCAATGCTCCAAGCCACCAACCTGACTAACCCCACAATGCTCAAAGCCAGTGACTGACTAACCCCACAATGCTCAAAGCCAATGACTGACTAACCCCACAATGCTCAAAGCCAGTGACTGACTAACCCCACAATGCTCGGAGCCACCAACTGACTAACCTCACATTGCTCAAAGCCAGTGACTGACTACCTCACAATGCTCAAAGCCAGTGACTGACCTAACCCCACATCTCAAAGCCAGTGCTGACTAACCCACAATGCTCAAGCCGTGGATGACAACCCCACAATGCTCAAAGCCAGTGGAACTGACAACCCCACAATTCTCACGGCAGTGACTGACTAAACTCCACAATGCTAAATCCACCTAACTGACTAACCCCACAATTTTCAAAGCCAGTGACTGACTAGCCCCATAATGTTCAGCGCCACCAACTGACTAACCTCACATTGGTCAAAGCCAGTGACTGACTAACCCCACAATGCTCAAAGCCAGTGACTGACTAACCCCGCAATGCTTCTGGATCAACCAACTGACTAACTCAACATGCTCAAAGCCGTGACTGACTAACCCCCCACAATGCTTCAAGCCAGTGGACTCTAACCCCATAATGCTCAGAGCCACCAACTTAATACCCACCATGCCTTTAACGCCAGTGACTGACTGAACCCCACAATGCTCAAAGCCCGTGACTGACTAACCCCACAATGCCAAAGGCCATTGCGACTAACCCCACAAGCTCAAAGCCCAGTGCTGACTAACCCCCAAAATCCAAGCAGTGACTGACTAACCCCACAATGCTCAAAGCCAGTGATGAACAACAAAACATGCTCAAATCCAGTGACTGACTAACCCCACAATTCTCAAAGGCAGTGACTGACTAAACCCACAATGCTTAAAGCCACCAACTGACTAACCCCACAATTTTCAAAGCCAGTGACTGACTAGCCCCATAATGTTCAGCGCCACCAACTGACTAACCTCACATTGGTCCAAATGCCCAGTGACTGACTAACCCACATGCCAAAGCCATTGACGACTAACCCCACAATGCTCGGATGCAACCAACTGACTACCTCACATTGCCTCAAGCCAGTAACTGACTAACCCCACAATGCTCAAAGCCAGTGACTGACTAACCCCATAATGCTCAGAGCCACCAACTGAATAACCCCACCACCATGCTTAAAGCCAGTGACTGACTAACCCCACAATGCTCAAAGCCAGTGACTGACTAACCCCACAATGCTCAAAGCCAGTGACTGACTAACCCCACAATTCTCAAAGCCACCAAATGACTAACCCAACAATGTTCAAAGCCAGTGACTGACTAACCCCATAATACTCAGAACCCCTAACTCACTAACCTCACAATGCTCAAAGGCAGCGACTGACTAACCTCATAATGCTCAAAGCCAGTGTCTGAATAACCCCACAATGCTCAAAGCCACCAACTGACTAACCCCACAATTCTCAAAGCCAGTGACTGACTAACCCCACAATGCTCAAAGCCAATGACTGACTAACCCCACAATGCTCAAAGCCAGTGACTGACTAACCCCACAATGCTCGGAGCCACCAACTGACTAACCTCAACCTCACATTGCTCAAAGCCAGTGAACTGACTAAACCCCACAATTGCTTCAGGCCACCCTGAATAACCCCACCATGTCTCAAAGCCCTGACTGCTAACCCACCTGCTCAAGCCAGTGACTGACTAACCCCACACTGCTCAACGCCAGTTACTGACTAACACAACATTCTCAAGCCAGTGACTTACTAACCCCCAATGCTCAAAGCCAGTGACCTTACTACTCCACAATGCCGCAACCAGTGACTGATAACCCCAACCCCACATGCCAAGCGCGACTGACGAACCTACAATGTTCAAATCCAGTGACTGAATAACCCCACAATGCTCAAAGGCCACCAACTGACTAACCCCACAATCTCAAAGCAGGACTGACTAAACCCACAATGCTAAGCCAGTGACTGACTAAAACCCCACAAATGCTCAAAGCCAGTGACTGACTAACCCCATGCTCGGAGCAACGCACTTACTACCTCACATTGCTCAAAGCCAGTGGACTGACTAACCCCCCAATTCTTACAGCCAGTGACTGACTAACCCCATAATGCTCAAGCCACCACTGAACCCCAGCCATTCTTAAAGCCAGTGACTGACTAACCCCCAATGCCAAAGCCATTGACTGACTAAACCCCCAAAATGCTCAAAGCCAGTGACTGACTAACCCCACAATGCTCAAAGCCAGTGACTGACTAACCCCACAATGCTCAAAGCCAGTGACTGACTAACACCACAATGCTCAAAGCCAGTCACTGACTAACCCCACAATGCTCAAAGGCAGCGTCTGACTAGACCCCCAATGCTCAGCCAGTTAACTGACTAACCGTCACATGCCAAAGCCAGGAACTGAACTAACCCCAAATGCTCAAAGCCAGTGACTGACATAAATTGGCCCCACAATGCTCAAGCCGTGATACTAACCCCACAATGCTCAAGCCATGACTGTTGACTAAACCCACCAATTTCAAGCCAGGACTGAACTACCCCCTAATGTTCACGCCACCACTGACTAACCTCACATTGGTCAAAGCCCGTGAACTGACTAACCCCACAATGCTCAAGCCATGACTGACTACCCCCCAAGCTCGGAGCAACCAACTGACTATCCTCACATTGCTCAAAGCCAGTGACTGACTAACCCCACAATGCTTAAAGCCAGTGACTGACTAACCCCATAATGCTCAGAGCCACCAACTGAATAACCCCACCATGCTTAAAGCCAGTGACTGACTAACCCCACAATGCTCAAAGCCCGTGAACCCTTGACTAACCCCACAAATGCTCAAAGCCCGTGACTGACTACCCCAACATGCTCAAGAGCCATTGGAACTGACTAACCCCCTATGTCTCAAAGCCAGTGACTGACTAGCCCCATAATGTTCAGCGCCACCAACTGACTAACCTCACATTGGTCAAAGCCAGTGACTGACTAACCCCACAATGCTCAAAGCCAGTGACTGACTAACCCCACAATGCTCGGAGCAACCAACTGACTATCCTCACATTGCTCAAAGCCAGTGACTGACTAACCCCACAATGCTTAAAGCCAGTGACTGACTAACCCCATAATGCTCAGAGCCACCAACTGAATAACCCCACCATGCTTAAAGCCAGTGACTGACTAACCCCACAATGCTCAAAGCCAGTGACTGACTAACCCCACAATGCTCAAAGCCAGTGACTGACTAACCCCACTATGCTCAGCCAGTGACTGACTAACCCCACAATGCTCAAAGCCAGTGACTGACTAACCCCACAATGCTCAAAGCCAGTGACTGACTAACCCCACAATGCTCAAAGCCAGTGACTGACTAACCCAACAATGCTCAAAGCCAGTCACCGACTACCCCCACAATGCTCAAAGGCAGTGATGCCTAACCCACAATGCTTCGAAAAGGCAGTGACTACTAACTCACAATTCTCAAAGCCCGTTGACTTCCTAACCCCACATGCCCAAAGCCAGATGACCTGACTAACCCCACCATGCTCAAAGCCCTTGATACTAACCCCACACTGCTCCAAGACAGTGACTGACTAACCCCACAATTCTCAAAGGCAGTGACTGACTAACCCCATAATGCTCAGAGCCACCAACTGACTAACCTCACATTGGTCAAAGCCAGTGACTGACTAACCACACAATGCTCAAAGCCAGTGACTGACTAACCCCACAATGCTCAAAGCCACCAAATGACTAACCCCACAATGTTCAAAGCCAGTGACTGACTAACCCCATAATACTCAGAACCCCTAACTCACTAACCTCACAATGCTCAAAGGCAGCGACTGACTAACCTCATAATGCTCAAAGCCAGTGACTGAATAACCCCACAATGCTCAAAGCCAGTGACTGACTAACCCCACAATGTTCGGAGCCACCAACTGACTAACCTCACATTGCTCAAAGCCAGTGACTGACTAACCCCACAATGCTGAGAGCCAGTGACTGAATAACCCCAACATGCTCAAAGCCAGTGACTGACTAACCCCACAATGCTCAAAGTCAGTGCTCACTACCCACATGCCTCAAAGACAGTGACTGACATAACCGCCACAATGGCTCACGCCAGTGCTGACTAACCCCACAATGCTCAAAGCCAGTGACTGACTAACCCCACAATGCTCAAAGCCAGTGACTACTAACCCCCCAATGCCTCAAAGCCCACCAGTGACTGACCTAACCCCACAATGCTCAAAGGCAGCGACTGACTAACCTCACAATGTTCAAATCCAGTGACTGAATAACCCCACAATGCTCAAAGCCACCAACTGACTAACCCCACAATTATCAAAGCCAGTGACTGACTAAACCACAATGCTCAAAGCCAGTGACTGACTAACCCCACAATGCTCAAAGCCAGTGACTGACTAACCCCACAATGCTCGGAGCCACCAACTGACTAACCTCACATTGCTCAAAGCCAGTGACTGACTAACCCCACAATGCTTAAAGCCAGTGACTGACTAACCCCATAATGCTCAGAGCCACCAACTGAATAACCCCACCATGCTTAAAGCCAGTGACTGACTAACCCCCACAAATGCTTCAAAGCCAAGTGCTGACTAACCCCACATGCTTCAAACCAGTGACTTGATAACCAAAAAAATGTCAAGCCAGTGACGACTAACCTCACAATGCTCAAAGCCAGTGACTGACTAACCCCACAATGCTCAAAGCCAGTGACTGACTAACCCCACAATGCTCAAAGCCAGTGATGACTAACCCCACAATGCTCAAAGCCAGTGACTGACTAACCCCACAATTCTCAAAGGCAGTGACTTACTAACCCACAATCTAAAGCCACCACTTCTAAAACCCCACAATTTCAAGCCGTTGACTGACTAGCCCCATAATGGTTTCGCAGATTCCAACCATTGACTACCTCACATCGGTCAAAGCCAGTGACCTGACTAACCCCACCATGCTTAAAGCCAGTGACTGACTAACCCCACAATGCTCAAGCCCTTGACTGACTAACCCCAAATCTCAACAGCCACAAATGACTAAACCCCCCAATGTTCAAAGGCCAGCCGACTGACTATAACCGCATAATGCCTCAAATCCATGACGGACTAACCCCCAATGCTCAAAGCCACCACGACTACCCCACAATTCTCAAATCCAGTGACTGACTAACCCCAAAATGCCAAAGCCAGTTACGTGACTAAACCCCACAATGCTCAAAGCCATCATGCTCACCCCAAATGCTAAAGGCCAGCGACTGACTAACCCCACAATGCCAAGCCAGTCACTGGCTACACCCACAATACTCAAAGGCAGCGACTGACTAACCCCACAATGCTCAAAGCCAGTGACTGACTAACCTCACAATGCTCAAAGCCAGTGACTGACTAACCCCACAATGCTCAAAGCCAGTGACTGACTAACCCCACAATGCTCAAAGCCAGTGATGCTAACCAACCCCCATGCTCAAACCCAGTGAACTGACTAACCCACATTCTCAAAGGCATGACTGACTAAACCCACATGCCTAAAGCCACCAACTGACTAACCCCACAATTTTCAAAGCCAGTGACTGACTAGCCCCATAATGTTCAGAGCCACCAACTGACTAACCTCACATTGGTCAAAGCCATTGACTGACTAACCACACAATGCTCTAAGCCCTGACTGACTAACCCCACAATGCTCAAAGCCAGTGACTGACTAACCCCACAATGCTCAAAGCCAGTGACTGACTAACCCAACAATTCTCAAAGCTAGTGACTGACTAACCCCACAATGCTCAAAGCCAGTGACTGACTAACCCCACAATGCTCAAAGGCCACCAAATGACAACCCCCCATATTCAAAGCCGTGGACTGACTAACCCCATTTACTCGATCCCCTAAACTCACTAACCTCACCATGCTCAAAGGCAAGCGACGACTAACCCACAATGCTCGGAGCCACCACTGACTACCCTCACACTGCCAAGCCCGTGACTGGACACTAACCCCCACAATGCTCAAGGCCAACAACTAACTGACTACCCCACAATGGCTCAAAGCAAGTGCTGACTTAACCCCACAATGCTCAAAAGCCAGTGACTGACTACCCCACAATGCCTCAAGCCAGTGCTGTCTAACCACAATGCTCAAGCCACCAACTGAGACTACCCGACAATGCCAAGCCAGTGACTGACTAACCTCACAATGCTCCAAAGCCATGACTGACTAACCCCACAAGCCGCAAAGCCAGTGGACTGACTAAACCGCCCCCCACAATGCTCAAAGCCAGTGACTGACTAACCCCACAATGCTCAAAGCCAGTGACTGACTAACCCCACAATTCTCAAAGCCAGTGACTGACTAACCCCACAATGCTCAAGCCACCAACTGACTAACCCCACAATGCTCAAAGCCAGTGACTGACTAACCCCACAATGCTCAAAGCCACCAAATGACTAACCCCACAATATTCAAGCCAGTGAACTGACTACCCCCATATTCTCAATCCCTAACTTCACTAACCTTCACAATGCTCAAGGCAGCGACTGACTAACCTCAGTAAGTCTCAAAGCCAGTGTACTGAATAACCCCACAATGCTCAAGCCAGCCAACTGAACTACCCCTACATTCTCACAGCCAGTGACTGACTAACCCCACAATGCTCAAAAGCAGTTGACCTGACTAACCCCACAATGCTCTGAGCCCACCAACTGACTAACGACTCACTTTGCTCAAAGCATTGACTTACCACCCCAACATGCTCAAGGCCACCAACTGACTACCCCCAATTCTATTCTCAAAGCCAAGTGACTGACTAACCCCACATCTCAAGCCAGTGACTGACTAACCTCACCTTGCTCAAAGCCGTGGACTGACTACCCTACAATGCTCACATAAAGCCAGTGACTGACTAACCCCACAATGCTCAAAGCCAGTGACTGACTAACCTCACAATTCTCAAGCCAGTGCTGACTAACCCACAATGCTCAAAGCCAGTGACTGACTAACCCACACAATGCTCCAAAGCCAGTGAACTGACTAACCCCACAATGCTCAACGCCAGCGAATTACTACCCCCAACAATGCTCAAGCCAGTGACTGACTAACCCCCAACGCCCAACAATGCCAAAGCCAGTGCCTGACAACCCACAATGCTCAACGCCGTGACTGTCTAACCCCACTATGCTCAAGCCACCAACTGACTACCCCACATGCTCAAAGTCCATGGAACTGACTACCTCACAATGCTCAAAGCCAGTGCCTGACTAACCTACCCACAATGCCTCAAAGCCGTGACTTACTAACCCCACAATGCTCAAAGCCAGTGACTGACTAACACAATGCTCAAAGCCCGTTACTGACTAACCCACAATGCTCAAATGAGGAAAGTCAGAGATCGGCCAGTAAAATAGAAAATCAGGTCATCCACATGCAAGTAGTACTTTGGGGATCCCAAACATTTATTTATGCTGATGACATGTATTAAATCACACTTTGTTCCCAAACACAGCCGTAACGGTTTAAAGTGATGCTGATGCAAAACCCGGCGTTGGGATAAATTCGGTCAATACGCTTTACCCCAGCACTGTGAGGTGTAACGTACCATACATAATATCAAATCGAATCAAATTGTATTTGTCACATGACTTTACCGTGAAATGCCTACTTACGAACCCTTCCCAACGATATGCTTATTGATTGGGCAGTAGGTAGTTAGCAGGTAGCCTAGAAGTTAAGAGCATTGGGCTCCTAACAGAAAGGTTGTTGGTTCGAATCCCTGAGCCGACTAGGTGACAAATCTGTTGATGTGCCCTTGAGCAAGGCACTTAACCATAATTGCTCCTGTGAGTCGCTCTTGATAAGAGCGCCTGATAAATGACTAAATTGTTGGTATACATGACAATGTTTGAAATTCACTGCTTGACTGAGGGACCTTACAGATAATTGTATGTTTAGGTTACAGGGCTGAAGTAGTCATTCAAAAATCATGTGAAACACTATTATTGCACACAGAGTGAGTCCATGCAACTTATTATGTGACTTGTTAAGCACATTTTTACTCCTGAACTTGTTTAGGCTTGTTCTGCCATAACAAAGGGGTTGAATACTTATTGAATCAAGACATTACAGCTTTTGATTATTTACTAATTTGTAAACTTTTCTAAAAACACAATTCCACTTTGACATTATGGGGTGTTGTGTGTAGGCCCCCCCAAAAAAACAAAAAAACAATTGTAAAGTGGTTATCCCACTGGCTATAGGGTGAATGCACCAATTTGTAAGTCGCTCTGGATAAGAGCGTCTGCTAAATTACGTAAATGTAAAATGTAAATGTATGACACACATTTTTATTTAGGTCAAAAAGTGAATGTCTTTGCCGCGTTGTCTTGCAGTGCTACCTAATGGCTTTGTTACCGACAGAATAGATGATTTGGAGTGGATTATTTAAAGTAACTGTACCTCATACCGAAATAATGCTGTCGACTCATCCTATACTCGGATTTGTTGACAAAGCATAAATTAATACAAATGTCATCAATTTTAAATTCAGGCTGTAACAAAATGAGGAAAAAGTTGTGGAGGGGTTTGAATACTTTCTGAAGGTGTGATATCTGTTGTGTTCCTTTAGCAGGGTCCTGTTGAAGGGTTTGATTCCATTACTCACTGTGTGTGTGTTTGTGTGTGTGTGTGTGTGTGTGTGTCTGTTTGTGTGTGTGTTTGTGTGTGTGTGTTGTGTGTGTGTGTGTGTTGTGTGTTTGTGTGTATGTGTGTGTGTGTTTGTGTGTGTGTGTGTGTGTGTGTGTGTGTGTGTGTGTTTGTGTGTGTGTGTGTGTGTGTGTATGTGTGTGTGTGTGTGTGTGTTTGTGTGTAACTGCTTTCCTGTTATCTCTATGAATCTCTCTGCCTTCCTTCCTGCTGTAAAGGGACGTGTCCACCCACAGTATCTATGCTGCTAAACTAAACTTAGCTGTCATGGAAAATTATTCCTTTAAATCTCTCTCTGACTCTAACCGTCAGTCATAGTCAGTTTCACACTTTGGCAGAGTCACCCCTGGGAAAGATTTGCCTCAGGTAAAACCACCCATATCGTTGCACAATCTTGTTAACTTAATTGGTATAAATGTGACTGCAGTGCAGACAGAACAACTGCAAGCATTATACTGAGTGATAACACACCACCAAGTTAGCATGATCTGTTTTATTTAGATGGCTTCTCATCAACATGACATGAAGCATGACGCTCTAAAATGGACTCTAACAGCTTTCATCTGTCAATTAAGGTTACGGGTTTCTTT
>LR778254.1:4734293-4781793 GCA_902810595.1 Coregonus sp. 'balchen' | reverse complement strand
AGCGAACAGTTTTGACTGGGCTGAGCGGGAACTGTGCTTCCCGCAGAGGTAGGGGGGCCAGCAGGCCAGAGGTGGATGAACGCAATGCCCTCGTTTGGGTGTAGGGACTCATCAGTTTATATGTTTTCTGTCTGACCACGAAAGATTGAACAGAGTCTGTTTTGTACTACTCTGTTTTCTCCTGGCTGTGTTGTTCTGTTTTCTCCTGGCTGTGTTGCTCTGTTTTCTCCTGGCTGTGTTGCTCTGTTTTCTCCTGGCTGTGTTGCTCTGTTTCCTCCTGGCTGTAATGCTCTGTTTGCTCCTGGCTGTGTTGCTCTGTACCGGGCCTGATACCGTAGAACTCCTTGGCTGTGTCCCAAATGGTGCCCCATATTCTCTATAGAGTACACTACTTTTGAGTCCCTATGGGCCCACTAATTAGGGAATAGGGTGCCATGTGATACTCAGTCCAAGAGTAGACTGACCCTTAACAAGTCCTGTGAGACACAAAGACACACAGTGGAAGTGTTGACATATAGTGTGCTGTGTCACACACACAGGCTATGTCCGAAAGGGCACCCCATTCCCTATTTACTACCAGAGCACTACGACTATAGAGTGAGTAGGATGTCATTTTGGACGGAACCACTCTGCCATGCCACTGAGCTCTCATCAGCAAATGTAACCTTAAACTCCAACAGCCACAGCCACTTTTTTTAAAGATTGTAATGAAAAAAAAAAATCAGGTGAGGGGAAAAAAAAGCATGATGTTTTCAGACACGTATAAACACACACGTATGAACAACACGTGAAAAAAATTAATGTTTTACACTGAGGCAGACACATGGTTTTTCCGGACACGTGTGAAGTTCCACATGGAGTTTTCACATGTTCATTCTTCACCTGAACAAATCATGTGAAAAATGTGAAAAAGAGGGAAAACGTTCCCGAGTCAAGTGGTTTGGACACTGAACGCTCACACTCCTCGAAGACGTTGGGATGAATGTGGAAAGGATGTTTGTATGCCGGATAATCGGGTCCCAACGGAATGCCTGACCTCAACCAAGCGTGGCAATGGAGCGTCCTCCAGCATGTTTAACAGTGAAATGAAGAGTTTGGGCACCAGGGTACAGGCAGCTTGGTGGAGGCTTTCGGAACGCCGACTGCGGCAGCCTAATCGCCCAACGTCAGTGCCAGACTACCTAATGCTGTGGCTGAATGGAAGCAAAGGTCCCGCAGCAATGTTCTAACATTGCTGGGAAATTGAAGGGGTTTGGGGTCAGCCAGGGTGTACAGCAGCTTGGTGGAGAGCTTCCTCGTGTTCAATAGGACAGTCTGGTATGGTAATCTGAGCTGGTGGAGCAAAAGCAAACTCAGCAGAATAGTAAACGCAGCCAGCAAAGTAATCGGTCGTCCACAGGCAGATTTGAGCAGACCGTTCCACAAGGCAACCAAAAAGAAGGCACTGGCTGTCGTTGGCGACCCCTCCCACTGGGTGTCGTTGGCGACCCCTCCCACTGGCTGTCGTTGGCGACCCCTCCCACTGGCTGTCGTTGGCGACCCCTCCCACTGGCTGTCGTTGGCGACCCCTCCCACTGGCTGTTGTGGGCGACCCCCTCCCACCCTCTACACCCTCAGTTCCGGAGGTTTCCCTCTGGCCGGCGCTTCAGAATACCCACGGCCAAGAAGAACGTGTCCAAAAATTCATTCGTTCCTTGTGCTGTTGGACTACTAAATGCAAAGTAGATTGTATCAGTATATGTACTTATCTATCCAGTGCAGGTGGGACAGCGGTCGGTTGTGAGTGAATGTATTAATGTCCTCTATGTTTTTAGTGTACGCAACATGATGGACTGACTGGTTTAAATGGGAATGATGTGAGAATGTATGTGTATGTGATCCTTTTAATGGCATGTGATGCCAAAGAAAACTGTCCATCCTGGATGAACAATAAAGTTTTATTCTATTCTATCTAGTGGAAAACCTTTCCAGAAGAGTGGAGGCTGTTATAGCAGCGAATGGGGGACAACTCCATATTAATGCCCATGATTTTGGAATGAGATGTTCGACGAGCAGGTGTCCACATGGCGTAGCTACCTAGCTTGGCTACACTCATTTAAATGTCACACGTTGTAGCTACCTAGCTTGGCTACACTCATTTAAATGGGAAAATGTCACTAGTTTTTCTCTCGGTCAAAACAATTAAATGAAACATCAAAATGAACAGAAAACTCAACACAGTTTAGTTAAACATGTTATCTCTAGATTTTGAAAAAGTATGTCTCATATTGTTTGCTATAGTTTGGAAAATAAATAAATGTGACTCTGGATGACAACACAATGATGTTTCCTAAAGAAGTTAAATCTGTTTTGTTTCCTTTAATGCTACTAACGAATATCGCAATACTGGTATCGTCCCGGCCCTAGTGAAAAGGTGGTGTTAACATGTCAAATCTACATTTAATGCACATGAAAGTCTACTTTTGCATGTGCAATGTTAGCGCAAAATGTGAAAACAGCCATTTTACATGCGAAAACGCTATTTTCACATGTGAAACTACAAATTGAACATGTTTTTTATTGTAATCACAGTGGTGGTGAACAGAAGGTACGGCCCTTTTTTTTGTCTATTGCCCCAGAGACAATGAAAACCACTTATCTTGCTGCCCTGCGTTGTGTTTAGAAGGCTTGGCTCGGTAATACGTCTCACTGGCAGGGAGATGTGGAGCTCACACACACACGCACGCACACACACACACACACACACACACACACACACACAGTGAGCTACCATCCTCATCCTCTCTGTTAATGTTTCCCCTTGTTTGCCGCACAGAGAGAGAATGCACTTCTCCTGTTCTCTCTGTGCGTTTGTTTTCCAAAGTGGAGTCAAGCTTACTGAAGCAAAAGTCAATCTGGATTACAGGGGAAAGCAGATCCCCACACATTCGCTATATTGTCCAGACAGTGCAGTACACGGCTACATGTCTCTGTCCACTACCCTGTTACACTGAGGATGCTCTTGTGTTTACTAATGTATTAGAAAATATGGTAATAGGGGTGTATGAAAATGGCATTTATACATTAAATTGAGTTGATGTACAGTGGCCCATCTAGGGGGGTTGGAGCGCGGCCGTATACAGCATATGCGTCTTAAATCGCACCCTATTCCCTGTATAGTGCACTACTTTTTACCAGAGTCATATGGTCAATTGTCAAAATGAGTGCACTATATAAGAATAGCGTGCCATTTGAGATGCAGCCACAGCATATGGAAGGGAATGCTAAGGGGAAATTATGCCGATTCAGCCCCACGGCCACTTTCTCTTTTGACATGAGGCAATTGAGTCCTTTTGAAAAATGGCGGAAAGGTAAACTACTGTAAATTAATTGGGTTTTTTTTGTACGAAACTCCCTTGGTTGAAGAAATACTGTATAGCGTTGTCCCTGAGGACAAGGCCTCTGTGCTTTCAATTCACCTGTCTATTTCTCATCTCAGCCCGCTTTACAAAAGGCAATACACTACCTATCAATCAGTAAAGTATATCAAGCAGCAAAGTATTCAAAAATCCATCCATACACATTGTACAAATACAGAACATTCTGTCACTGACTTTGCAGCTAGATACGACTCAGGCAGCCTCTTTTAGGACTTAGGATCCGTCCCAAATGGCACCCTGTTCCCTATAGGGTCCATAGGTCTCCGGTCAAAAATAGTGCACTATGTAGGGAATAGGGTGCCATTTTGACGTACCCTTACCCTCCATTACATAAGACTGGATCACAAAGGGGCCTTAATTGATTCAACAGCATTTATTCAATTTTTGAGGGCAGGCTTTTTATAGTAGTTAGATTGTATCAATTCTGTGATTTTGCCGCTGGGGCAGAACAGAGCTGAACTGATAAACAGGTTGTTTCCAGTAAACTGAAGGGAAAGTATGCATGTATATGTATGCACACACACACACACACACACACACACACACACACACACACACACACACATACACACACACACACACACACACACACACACACACACACACACCTACACACATATTGTCATCCCACAATCGTGCTCCTGCAGGGAAATGCAGTTGTCTTACTCCTTGTAAAGGGTAGTGACACCTTGTTAGTGCTGAGATCAATGTGTACATCATCTTTAAAGTTACTATCTGGATGGGAGCTCATCACATAAAGACCTGTCTCTTTGCCTGCATCCCAAATGGTACCCTGTTCCCGGTAGGGCTCTGGTCAAAACTAGTGCACCACAGTGCCATGCAAAGGTATTCATCCCCCTTGGCGTTTTTCCTATTTTTTTGCATTATAACCTGTAATTTAAATGGATTTTTATTTATTTGAATTTCATGTAATGGACATACACAAAATAGTCCAAATTGGTGAAGTAAAATGAAAAAAACGAACATGTTTCAAAACATTCTAAATAATAAATAACGGAAAAGTGGTGCGTGCGTATGTATTCACCCCCTTTGCTATGAAGCCCCTAAATAAGATCTGGTGCAACCAATTACCTTCAGAAGTCACATAATTAGTGAAATAAAGTCCACCTGTGTGCAATCTAAGTGTCACATGATCTGTCATCCATTCAAGCAGCAAAGCTGTTCTGAAAGGCCCCAGAGTCTGCAACACAACTAAGAAAGGGGCACCAACAAGCAAGAAACTTTGAACATCCCACGGAGCACCATTATATCCATTATAAAGAAATGGAAAGAATATGGCACCACAACAAACCTGCCAAGAGAGTGCCGCCCACCAAAACTCACAGACCGGGCAAGGAGGGCATTAATCAGAGAGGCAACAAAGAGACCAAAGATAACCCTGAAGGAGCTGCAAAGCTCCACAGCGGAGATTGGAGTGTCTGTCCATAGGACCACTTTAAGCCGTACACTCCACAGAGCTGGGCTTTACGGAAGAGTGGCCGGAAAAAAGCCATTGCTTAAAGAAGAAAATAAGCAAACACGTTTGGTGTTTGCCAAAAGGCATGTGGGAGACTCCCCAAACATATGGAAGAAGGTACTCTGGTCAGATTAGACTCAAATTGAGCTTTTTGGCCATCAAGTAAAACGCTATGTCTGGCACAAACCCAACACCTCTCATCACCCCGAGAACACCATCCCCACAGTGAAGCATGGTGGTGGCAGCATCATGCTGTGGGGATGTTTTTCATCGGCAGGGACTGGGAAACTGGTCAGAATTGAAGGAATGATAGATGGCGCTAAATACAGGGAAATCCTTGAGGGAAACCTGTTTCAGTCTTCCAGAGATTTGAGACTGGGACGGAGGTTCACCTTCCAGCAGGACAATGACCCTAAGCATACTGCTAAAGCAACACTCGAGAGGTTTAAGGGGAAACATTTAAATGTCTTGGAATGGCCTAGTCAAAGCCCAGACCTCAATCAAATTGAGAATCGGTGGTATGACTTAAAGATTGCTATACACCAGCGGAACCCATCCAACTTGAAGGAGCTGGAGCAGTTTTGCCTTGAAGAATCAACAAAAATCCCAGTGGCTAGATATGCCAAGCTTATAGAGACATAATTGTAATTGCTGCAAAAGGTGGCTCAAAAAAATATTTTGCATCTTCAAAGTGGTAGGCATGTTGTGTAAATCAAATTATACAAACCCCCCCCCCCCCAAAAAAAAACAATATTAATTCCAGGTTGTAAGGCAACAAAATAGGAAAAATGCCAAGGGGGGTGAATACTTTCGCAAGCCATTGTATATTGGGAATAGGGTGGCATTTGGCACAGTCTGTTACAGACATTCTAATTGGCCTGCTTAGCTCTCCTCTGACATAAATCAGACATTCTAATTGGCCTGCTTAGCTCGCCTCTGACAGAAATCAGACATTATAGCAATGGAACACATTACTGGAGAACATGTGACATTGCTTTAATAACGGCCAATCACCAGGAAGAGCCTAGTGGTTCTGTCTTGTTCAAATGTATAGGGGATAAAATGTGGAGCTCAAATCAAATCAAAATCAAATGTTATTGGTCACATACGCGTGTTTAGCAGATGTTATTGCGGGTGTAGCGAAATGCTTGTGCTTCTAGCTCCGAAAGTGCAGTAATATCTAACAAGTAATATCTAACAATTTCACATTATATACCCAATACACACAAATCTAAGTAAAACAATGGAATTAAGAATATATAAATAAATATATGGATGTGCAATGTCAGAGCGGCAGAGACTAAGATACAGTAGAATAGTATAGAATACAGTATATACATGTGAGATGAGTAATGCAAGATATGTAAACATTATTAAAGTGACTAGTGTTCCATTTATTAAAGTGGCCAGTGATTTCTAATCTATGTCTATAGGCAGCAGCCTCTATTGTGCTAGTGATGGCTATTTAACAGTCTGATGGCCTTGAGATAGAAGCTGTTTTTTCAGTCTCTCGGTCCCAGCTTTGATGCACCTGTACTGACCTCGCCTTCTGGATGATAGCGGGGTGAACAGGCAGTGGCTCGGGTGGTTGATGTCCTTGATTATCTTTTTGGCCTTCCTGTGACATCGGGTGCTGTAGGTGTCCTGGAGGGCGGGTAGTTTGTCCCCGGTGATGCGTTGGGCAGACCGCACCACCCTCTGGAGAGCACTGCGGTTGCGGGCGGTGCAATAACCCTGCTAGGCGGTGATACAGCCCGCCAGGATGCTCTCAATTGTGCATCTGTAAAATTTTGTGAGGGTTTTAGATGCCAAGCTGAATTTCTTTAGCCTCCTGAGCTTGAAGAGGCACTGTTGCGCCTTCTTCACCACACTGTCTGTGTGGACAATTTTCAGTTTGTCAGTGATGTGTCCGCCGAAGAACTTGAAGCTTTCCACCTTCTCCACTGCGGTCCCATCGATGTGGATGGGGGGGTGCTCCCTCTGCTGCTTCCTGAAGTCCACAATCATCTCCATTGTTTTGTTGACGTTGAGTGAGAGGTTATTTTCCTGGCACCACACTCCCAGAACCCTCACCTCCTCCCTGTAGGCTGACTCGTCATTGTTGGTAATCAAGCCTACTACTGTTGTGTCGTCTGCCAACTTGATGATTGAGTTGGAGGCGTGCTTGGCCACGCTGTCATGGGTGAACAGGGAGAACAGGAGGGGGCTGAGCACACACCCTTGAGGGGCCCCAGTGTTGAGGATCTGTGAAGTGGAAATGTTGTTTCCTACCTTCACCACCTGGGGGCGGCCCGTCAGGAAGTCCAGGACCCAATTGCACAGGGCGGGGTTGAGACCCAGGGCCTCAAGCTTGATGATGAGCTTGGAGGGTACTATGGTGTTGAATGCTGAGCTATAGTCAATGAACAGCATTCTTACATAGTTATTCCTCTTGTCCAGATGGGATGGGGCAGTGTGCAGTGTGATGGTGATTGCATCGTCGGTAGACCTATTGGGGCGGTATGCAAATTGTAGTGGGTCTAGGGTGACAGGTAAGGTAGAGGTGATATGATCCTTGACTAGTGTCTCAAATCACTTCATGATGTCAGAAGTGAGTGCTACGGGCCTATAGGTGTTGTTACCTACCTTCACCACCTGGGGGGGCGGCCCGTCAGGAAGTCCAGGACCCAGTTGCTCAGAGCGGGGTATACAGTACAGTACACGGCTACATATCATTGTCTCTGTTTCACACCTTTGGGATGAATTGGAACGCAGACTGCGAGCAAGGCCTATTCGCCCAACATCAGTGCACCGACCTCACTAATGCGTTTTTGGCTGAATGGAAGCAAGTCCCCCGCAGCAATGTTCCAACATCTAGCGGAAAGCCTTCCCAGAAGAGTGGAGGCTGTTATAGCAGCAAAGGGGGGACCAACACCATATTAATGCCCATGATTTTGGAATGAGATGTTCGAAGAGCAGGTGTCCACATACTTTTGGTAATGTAGTGTAGTCAGTGTAGCTCTGTCAAAGCCTGGCTGCTACAGACAGGTTCAGTTCTAGCACAATCAGAAAGGTAACAAAATATATTATTACTATATTATTAGCTCTTTCATTATTTGTTATTTTTTACTTATCTATTTCTTTACTTAACACTTATTTTTCTTAAAAACTGCATTGTTGGTTAAGGGCTTGCAAGTAAGCATTTCACTGTAAGGTCTACACCTGTTGTATTCGGCGCATGTGACAAATGCCAATATATGTATAATATATATATAAATATGACAATTTGATTTGATTTGATAAAAACAGGGGAGCGTCGCTGCACAAGTATTTTCAGGTCTCTCCAGAGATGTTCGATCAGGTTCAAGTCCGGTCTCTGGCTGGGCCACTCAAAGACATGAATTGACTTGTCCCGAAGCCACTCCTGCGTTGTGTTGGCTGTGTGCTTAGGATCATTGTCCTATTGGAAGGTGAATCTTCACCCCAGTCTAAGGTCCTGAGTGCTCTGGAGCAGGTTTTCATCAGGGATTTCTCTGTATGGTATTGGCCAGATGATGAGCGGTGCCAGGTTTCCTCCAGATGTGACGCTTGGCATTCAGGCCAAAGATTTCAATCTTGGTTTCATCAGACCAGAGAATCTGGTTTCTCATGGTCTGAGAGTCCTTTAGGTGTCTTTTGGCAAACTCCAAGTGGGCTGTCATGTGAGCTTTACTGAGGAGTGGCTTCCGTCTGGTCACTCTACCATAAAGGCCTGAATGGTGGAGTGCTGCAAAGATGGTTGTCCTTCTGGAAGGTTATCCCATCTCCACAGAGGAATTCTGGAGCTCTGTCACAATGACCATCGGGTTCTTGGTCACCTCCCTGACCAAGGCCTTTCTCCCAGTATTGCTCAGTTTGGCCGGGCGGCCAGCTCTAGGAAGAGTCTTGGTGGTTCCAAACTTCTTCCATTTAAGAATGATGGAGGCCGCTGTGTTCTTGGGGACCTTCAATGCTGCAGAATTTTTTTTGTACCCTTCCCCAAATCTGTGCCTCGACACAATCCTGTCTCGGAGATCTACAGACAATTCCTTCGACCTCATGGCTTGGTTTTTGCTCTGACATGCACTGTCAACTGTGGGACCTTATATAGACAGGTGTGTGCCTTTCCAAATAATGTCCAATCAATTGAATTTACCACAGTTGTAGAAACATCTCAAGGATGATCAATGGAAACAGGATGCACCTGAGCTCAATTTCGAGTCTCATAGCAAATGGTCTGAATACTTATGTAAATAAGGTATTTCAGTTTTTTATTTTTAATACATTTGCAAACATTTCTAAAAACCTGTTTTTGCTTTGTCATTATGGTGTATTGTGTGAAGATTGAAGAGGCCATTTGTTTTATTTAATCCATTTTTGAATAAGGCTGTAACATAACAAAATGTGGCAAAAGTCGAGGGGTCTGAATACTTTCCGAATGCACTGTATATAATAATACAGTGTTTTGAGTTGTATGACTATATACTTCTAGCAGAAGAACATGAGGATGCATAAGAGACTGGAGGTCTGGTCTAATTTTATACTTTTCATCTCTCTCTCTCCTTTTCTTCTTCTCTCTCTCCTTTTCTTCTTCTCTCTCTCCTTTTCTTCTTCTCTCTCTCCTTTTCTTCTTCTCTCTCTCCATTTGCCATTTGAGACGCAGCCTTTGACATGCTGTGAGTCATGAATTCTTTGAATAAGAGGCTAATGAGCAGCACATTTGAATCAACTGAAGGATCAGAAGAGTCTCTCTGTGTCTCTCTCTCTCTCTCTCTCTCTCTCTCTCTCTCTCTCTGTGTCTCTCTCTCTCTCTCTCTCTCTCTCGCTCTCATCTCTCTCTCTCTCTCTCTCTTCTCTCTCTCTCTCTCCTCTCTCTCTCTCTCTTCTCTCTCTCTCTCTCTCTCTCTCTCTCTAATTTGCTTTATTGGCATGACGTAAAAATGTACATATTGCCAAAGCTTACTAATAACAATCAATATTGTCAACGGGACAACAGTAACAACAATAACCAAGGGTCAAAATAACCATTGAACAATAACAATATAGAGGACATGTGCAGGTTGGTTGGTCTGTCAGACACTGTCCCTCATCTTATGGCAGGCAGCAATGTAGTGCGCTGCCAACCCACAGCTTTCTGCGTCCTCCCCCAACAGGGCGGGTAGTGTAGCGGGTGATTTGGATGGAATCAGGCGCAGGAGGGTAATCACAGAATAAATGGTTTATTCAGCAAATACAGCGATACGCACTGGAGAAAACCAAGCACTCGGGTGAATATCCCGGTGATACAAATATATAAAGCTCCACCGAGCTATCGTCACCTCCACAACAAACAATCAGACACAAAGACAAGGGGGCAGAGGGAACACTTATACAGGTACTGATGAGGGGATATGAACCAGGTGTGTGTAATAAACAAGACAAAACAAATGGAATGATGAGATGAGGAGCGGCAGTGGCTAGAAGGCCGGTGACAACAAGGATCAACAATCAAGGAGAGGAGGCAGCTTCGGAGGAAGTCGTGACAGTACATTTACATTTACATTTTAGTCATTTAGCTCTTATCCAGAGCCCCCCACCTTGACGCACAGCTCCAGTAGCGCGCCGACACCGGCCTCGGCCTCGGGGACGGCCAGGAGGACGCGGAGCAGGGCGAGCCGGATGGCGACGGTGGAAATCCCGCAATAGGTAGGGATCGAGGACATCCCTTACCAGGACCCAGCACCGCTCCTCCTGACCGTACCCCTCCCACTCCACGAGGTACTGAAGACCCCCCACCCGACGCCTCGAATCCAGGACCGAACGGCCGGAGTACACCGGGGCCCGCTCGATGTCCAGAGGGGGCGGAGGGACTTCCAACACCTCAGACTCCTGGAGCAGACAAGCCACCACCGGCCTGAGGAGAGACACGTGAAATGAGGGATTAATGCGGTAATCAGGAGGGAATAGTAACCTATACGTAACCCTGTTTACTCTCCTCAGGATTCTGAACAGCTCCACAAACCGCAGGCTCAGCTACCGGCAGGTCAGGCGGAGGGGCAGGTTCCTTGTCGAGAGCCAGACCTGATAACCCGGTTCAAAGACAAGGGGCCTCACTGCGGTGGCGGTCAGCGTTGGCCTTCAGGCGACACACGGCACGCTGGAGGTGGGCGTGGGCAGCGTTCCGCGTCTCCTCCGAGCGCCAAAACCAGTTGTCCACCACAGGTGCTTCGGTCTGGCTCTGATGCCATGGTGCCAGAACCGGTTGGTAACCTAAAACACATTGGAATGGCGTTAGGTTAGTAGAGGAGTGGCGGAGAGAGTTCTGGGCATATTCTGCCCATGGCAATAACACCGACCACTCCCCCAGCAGGTCCTGGCAGTAGGACCGCAGGAACCTACCCACATCCTGATTCACCCGTTCCACCTGCCCATTAGATTCGGGGTGAAACCCATAGGTCAGGCTGACCGAGACCCCCATCCATTCCATGAACGCCTTCCAGACCCTGGACGTAAACTGGGGACTCCGGTCAGACACGGTAATCAATGCAAGGGCGCAGACCTCCGTCTTTTTTCTTCACGAACAATAAACTTGAGGAGACGGGCGAAGTGGAGGGACGTATGAACCCCTGGCACAGGGACTCGGAAACGTATGTCTCCATAGCCTCCGTTTCAGCCTGCGACAGGGGATATACATGACTCCTGGGAGGCACAGCGTCTAACCGGAGGTTTATCGCGCAATCCCCCGCCCGATGGGGTGGTAATTTGGTCGCCTGCATTTTGGAAAATGTGCGCCAAGTTGAGGTATTCGGGGGGAATGCGCACGGTGGAGGTAGTGTCTGGACTTTCCACCGTGGTTGCACCAACGGAAACAGCTAGACACCTACCCTACACTCTGCGGCCATTAAAAAGTGGGGTCATGTAGTGCTAGCCAGGGAAGACCCAACACAACAGGGAAATCAGGGGACTCAATAATATGAAAGGTGATTTTCTCATTATGGGTCTCTTGCTTAATCTTCGTGACTGGTGCTGTAACCTCCCTAACAAAACCTGACCCTAATGGTCGACTGACAAGTGTTTTGATGGGCAATGGAATGGATAGGGGAACCAATGTAATACATAGACTATGAGCTAGAGACCTGTCCATAATGTTCCCAGCTGCGCCTGAATCGACCAGCGCCGTACACTGGGGATCTACCGTGTAATCGGGAAAGGTGACGTGTAGGGTGCAGTGCGCAGCAGAGGGCTCTGAACGAGTGTGGGTTTGGGCTACCTGGGGTGACGCCAGAGTGCCCTGCCTGCCGCCACCAGACCCAGAAGAACTCTGACGACAGCGTGAGCAGAATGTCCTCTCTTGCCACAAGAGTGACACTGGATCTGTTGTCCTCCGTTCTCCCGGATCGCTGCACCACCCAGCTCCATCGGAACGTGATCCGGGTTGAAGGGGGGTGAAATGGGCAGGCCCCTTCCAGGACGTCCTCTCAAAGGAAGCATGTTGTCCAACCGGATGGCCATGTCCACCAGTTGGTTGAAAGTCAATGTGGAATCACGGCAGGCTAGCTCCCTTCGGAAGTCCTCACGCAGGCTTCATTGGAAGTGGTCAATGAGGGCCCGCTCATTCCACCCAGACCCAGCCACTAGAGTTCTAAACTCCAGGGCAAAGTCTTGCGCGGTCCTTGTCCCCTGCCTCAGATTGACCAAACGCTCGCCCGCTTATCTTCCTTCGAGGTGGGTGATCGAAGACTGCCCGGAAGAGGTGAGCGAACGCCCCGTAGTTATCCAACGTGTCTCCTCCTCCCCAAGAGGCAGGAGGCGAGGGCGGACACCTTCTCCTGCTCCGATGGTAGGTAGGTAGGTAGGTAGGTAGGTAGGTAGGTAGGTAGGTAGGTAGGTAGGTAGGTAGGTAGGTAGGTAGGTAGGTAGGTAGGTAGGTAGGTAGGTAGGTAGGTAGGTAGGTAGGTAGGTAGGTAGGTAGGTAGGTAGGTAGGTAGGTAGGTAGGTAGGTAGGTAGGTAGGTAGGTAGGTAGGTAGGTAGGTAGGTAGGTAGGTAGGTAGGTAGGTAGGTAGGTAGGTAGGTAGGTAGGTAGGTAGGTAGGTAGGTAGGTAGGTAGGTAGGTAGGTAGGTAGGTAGGTAGGTAGGTAGGTCGGTCGGTCGGTCGGTCGGTCGGTCGGTCGGTCTCCTCTACCTATCATCCTGTGTTGGCAGTATTTCTCATACCGATATATGGCCCCAGATCACTGAAGCACCTTGGGCTCAGAACAAAATAGAAAACCATATGGAGCCCGGGTGTCGAGACAGAGCCAGAAAGCCACTGAGCCCATGCAGTGATCTCCTCCCAAGCAATCTCTGGTAGCTAGATCTGGTGTCTAGATATAGGGCTGGGTATGTGAGTATTATACCACTTTAATATACAATGGGGCTGTGTGTGTGTGTGTGTGTGTGTGTGTGTGTGTGTGTGTGTGTGTGTGTGTGCATGTCTAAGCTTGTTCCTCTCTCCAACAGAGAGGTACTTACTTCCCCTGCGTGAGCCGGGTTGGGCCGCTTGGCAGTCAGACAAACCGACAGGCAATCTCCGGCCTGGATGATTACGCTTCCATTGACTCTGACCTTCTCATTCACTCATACAGCACACTGCTACAAGTGCTTCTCACAACTCACAGATAGGAGAAGAGTCACATTTCTGAAAAATGGTCAAAGATTGTATGTTTGTGAAAGTGAGAAAGAGGAGAGAGAGGAACAGAGACAGAGAATAGAGAATACTTGACACATTGGAAAGAAAAAAACACAGCAAACTAGAATGCTATTTGGCCCTAAACAGAGAGTACACAGTGGCAGAATACCTGACCACCGTGACTAACCCAAACTTAAGGAAAAGCTTTGACTATGTACAGACTCAGTGTGCATAGCCTTGCTATTGAGAAAGGCCACCGTAGGCTCTCAGGAGAAGACAGGCTATGTGCACACTGCCCACAAAATGAGGTGGAAACTGAGCTGCACTTCCTAACCTCCTGCCAAATGTATGACCATATTAGAGACACATATTTCCTTCAGATTACAGAGATCCACAAATAATTAGCAAACAAACCCAATTTTGATAAACTCCCATATTTACTGGGTAAAATACCACAGTGTGCCATCACAGCAGCAATATTTGTGACCTGTTGCCACAAGAAAAGGGCAACTAGTGAAGAACAAACACCATTGTAAATACAACCCATATTTATGTTTATTTATTTTCCCATTTGTACTTTAACTATTTGCACATTGTTACAACACTGTATGTAGACATAATATGACATTTGAAATGTCTTTATTCTTTTGGAACTTCTGAGTGTAATGTTTAGTGTTAATATTGATTGTTTATTTCACTTTTGTTCACTATTTACTTCACTTACTTCGGCAATGTTAACATGTGTTTCCCATGCCAATAAAGCCCTTCAATTGAGAGGAGCGATAGAGAGAGAGAGAGAGAGAGAGAGAGAGAGAGAGAGAGAGAGAGAGAGACGAGAGAGTGAGAGAGAGAAGAGAGAGAGAGAGAGAGAGAGAGGGAGGGAGAGAGAGAGAGAATAGAGAGAGAGAGAGAGAGAGAGAGAGGGAGGGAGGGAGAGAGAGAATAGAGAGAGGGAGAGACTGCTACCTATACCACCCAATAGAATCCCCATACTTTAAAGATGACAGCTTCTCCATCCTAGAGGGGGAAATCAACCATTTCCAGGCCCAGGGACATGTACTAGTCTGTGGCGACCTAAATGCCAGAACTGGACAAGAACCTGACACCCTCAGCACACAGGGGAAAAACACCTACCTGGAGGTGACAGCATTCCCTCCCCCATATGCCCCCCTAGGCACAACTACGACTACATAACCAACAAAAACGGGTCACAACTCCTGCAGCTCTGTCGGACGCTGGGTATGTACATAGTCAATGGTTGGCTTCGAGGGGCCTCCTAATGTAGGTACACCTATAGCTCATCACTTGGCAGTAGTATTGTAGACTACTTTATCACTGACCTCAACCCAGAGTCTCTCATAGCGTTCAGTTAGCCCACTGACACCCCTATCAGACCACAGCAAAATCAGTCTACTTGAACAGAGCAATACTCAATCATTAGGCATCAAAGCCAAAATAACTGAATAATATTAAGAAATGCTATAGATGGAATGAAAGTAGTGTCGAAACCTATCAAAAAACAAATTCAATCCCTTTTAGACAACTTCCTGGACAAAACGTTCCACTGTAATAGTGAAGGTGTAAACTTGGCAGTAGAAAACTTAAACAGTATATTTGACCTCTCAGCTTCCGTATCAAATCAAAAAATCTCTAACAGAAAACCGAAGAAATGTAACAACAATAACAAATGGTTTGATGAAGAATGCAAAAACCTAAGAAAGAAATTGTGAAACCTATTCAACCAAAAACATAGAGACCCAGAAAACCTGAGCCTACGCCTTCACTATGGTGAATCACTAAAACAATACAGAAATACACTACGGAAAAAGAAGGAACAGCACTTCAGAAATCAGCTCAATGTAATTGAAGAATCAATAGAATCAATTCACTTCTGGGAAAATTGGAAAACTCTAAACAAACAACAACACGACGAGCTATCTATCCAAAACGGAGATGTATGGGTAAACCACTTATCCAATCTTTTTGGCCCTGTAACAAAGAACAAACAGCAAAAATATATATATGATAAAATGCAAATCTTAGAATCAACTATTAAAGACTACCAGAACCCACTGGATCCTCCAATTACATTGAATAAACTACAAGTCAAACTACAAACCCTCCAACCCAAAATGGCCTGTGGGGTTGATGGTATTCTAAATGAAATTATAAAATATACCGACCACAAATTCCAATTGGCTATACTTAAACACTTTAACATCATCCCCAGCTCTGGCATCTTCCCCAATATTTGGAACCAAGGACTGATAATCCCAATCTACAAAAGTGGAGACAAATTTGACCCCAATAACTACCGTGGGATATGTGTCAACAGCAACCTTGGAAAAATCCTTTGCATTATCATTAACAGCAGACTCTTACATTTCCTCAGCAAAAACAATGTACTGAGCAAATGTCCAATTGTCTTTTTACCAAATTACCGTATGACACACCACATATTCCTCCTGCACACCCTAGCTGACAAACAAAAAACCCAAAACAAAGGCAAAGTCTTTTCATGCTTTGTTGATTTCAAAAAAGTTTTTGACTCAATTTGGCATGGGGTCTGCTATACAAATTGATTGAAAGTGGTGTTGGGGGAAAAACATATGATGTTATAAAACCCATGTACACAAACAACAAGTGTGAGGTTAGGTTAAAATAGGCAAATAACACACACATTTATTTCCATAGGGCTGTGGGGTGAGACAGGGATGCAGCTTAAGCCCCACCCTCTTCAACATATATATCAACGAATTGGCGAGGTCACTAGAACAGTCTGCAGCACCTGGCCTGAAGTTAAATGTCTACTGTTTGTTGATGATCTGGTGTTTCTGTTCCCAACCAATGAGGGCCTACAGCAGCACCTAGATCTTCTGCACAGATTCTGTCAGACCTGGGCCCTGACAGTAAATCTCATTAAGACAAAGATAATGGTGTTCCTCGGCCTAAACATCAGCGCCACAGGTAACTTCCACAAAGTTCTTTGTGGGTCTGTGTTATTATTTTGGATGTGTGAAAACCCCCTCCATGTTATTATTTTGGATGTGTGTAAAACCCCCTCCATGTTATTATTTTGGATATGTTATTATTTTGGACGTGTGTATTTTGGATGTGTTATTATTTTGGACATGTGTATTTTGGATGTGTTATTATTTTGGACGTGTGTATTTTGGATGTGTTATTCTTTTGGATGTGTGTAAAACCCCCTCCATGGCCTCCAATTGGCGCAGCGGTCTAAGGCACTGCATGTCAGTGCTAGAGGCGTCACTACAGACCCGGGTTAGATCCCAGGCTGTATCACAACCGGCCGTGATCGGGAGTCCAATAGGGCGGCAGACAATTGGCCCAGCGTCGTCCGGGTTAGGGGAGGGTTTGGCCGGGGGGGCTTTACTTGACTCATCGCGCTCTAGGTACTCCTGGTATCACAACCGGCCGTTATCGGGAGTCCCATAGGGCGGCAGACAATTGGCCCAGCGTTGTCTGGGTTAGGGGAGGGTTTTTCCGGGGGGGCTTTACTTGGCTCATCGCGCTCTGGGGACTCCTTGTGGCGGGCCGGGTGCCTGCAGGCAGACCTTGGTCGTCAGTTGAACGGTGTTTCCTACTGGTGCTTCTGGGTTAAGCGGGCGGGTGTTAAGAAGCGCGGTTTGGCGGGTCATGTTTCGGAGGATGCATTTTTCGACCTTCGCCTCCCAAGCCCATTGGGGAGTTGCAGCAATGAGACAAGATTGAAATTGGGGAGAAAAAGGGGGTAAAAATACACCAAGACATTCGTGAAGAGGGCATGACAACACCTTTTCCCCCTCAGGGGACTGAAAAGATTTGGCATGGGTCCCCAGATCTTCAAAAAGTTCTACAGCTGCACCATCGAGAGCATCCTCACCGGTTGCATCACTGCCTGGTATGGCAACTGCTTGGCATCCGACAGTAAGGCGCTACAGAGGGTAGTGCGTACGGCCCAGTACATCACTGGGGCCAAGCTTCCTGCCATCCAGGACCTATATACTAGGCATGTCAGAGGAAGGCCCAAAAAATTGTCAAAGACTCCAGTCACCCAAGTCATAGACTGTTGTCTCTGCTACCGCACGGCAAGCGGTACCGGAGCACCAACTCTAGATCAAAAAGGCTCCTTAACAGCTTCTACCCCCAAGCCATAAGACTGCTGAACAATTAATAAAATGGCCACCTGGACTTTTTACATTGACCCCCCCCCCCCTACTCTCTGTTTATTATCTATGCATAGTCACGTTACCCATACCTATATGTACAAATATGTACCCCGACAAACCTGTACCCCCCACATTGACTCGGTACCGGTACCCCCTCTGTATAGCCTTGTTATTGTTATTTTATTGTGTTACTTTTTATTTTATTTTTTACTTTAGTTTATTTAGTAAATATTTTCTTAGCTCTATTTCTTTGACCTCATTGTTGGTTAAGGGCTTTTAAGTAAGCATTTCACAGTAAGGTCTACACCTGTTGTATTCGTCACGTGACAAATAAAATTTGATTTGATTTGAATTAAATTACAAATTCTTGGCGTTAGGGTTTGAAATCAGAAGAGCGCTAGCCTTAAAGGAATACTTCCCCAGAGTCAGATGAACTCATGGATCATGTCCCATTTTCATGTCTCTATGTCCAGTATGAAGGAAGTTAGAGATTGTTTCGCAAGCCAATGTTATTCTAGTGCAGGGTTCTTCAGTTCCGGTCCTGCAGGGCCGAAACACTTCTGTTTTTTATTTCTACCTGGTAGTTAATTGCACTCACCTGGTGTCCCAGGTCTGAATTAGCCCCTGATTAGAAGGAGAGGATGAAAAACAGAGGTGTTTCGGCCCTCCAGGACCAGAATTGAAGAACCCTGTTTAGTGCATTGACTGGAAGTCTATGGGTATCTGCTAGCATTTTGTTTGACAATTGCGCTGGCTTAACGAAATCAAAAATAGAGCCCAGAGAGAGCGAGAAAAACATTCCTATGCTTTGTGAATTTATGCTTCGCTTTCAGGTACTCTGAAGAGGTTGGTTCGTAAGAACTTCAGAACTGAACAGGTTGGTTCTTAGAATCCGAGCCTCGGGAAGATGAATACATGTGGTTATTCTCAGAGGTGAACATGGAAGACAGTCATTACCACTCATGACCTTCAGAATAAACACACCGTCAACAAAGGAGTCCATGGTTCCATCCACAATAGCACCATAATAGCACCCTATTCCCCTTTATTCCCTATATAGTGCGTTCTCATTTCGATGGCAAACCCACCACTGGTGTGCGTGGCCAAAGAGCTCTATTTTCATGTCATCTGACCGTCTGACCATAGGACCGGTTCCAATCCAAGTGCCAATGCATGAAAATAGAGCTTTTTGGCCACACACACCAGTGGTGGGTTTGGCGTACAAATGAGAATGCATGAGCAGAAGAGAACCCCATACCTACTGTAACATATGGTGGTGGATCTTTGATGTTGTGGGACTATTCTGCTTCCACTGGACCTGTGGCCCTTGTTTAGGTTAATGGAATCAATAACTTTACCCAGTACCAGGATATTTTAGTCGCCAGCCCGGCCCGGCCTGTTCCTTCCCCTCGCACCAAGCCAGTGGTGCGCGTCGACCAGGCCCGGTCCGGCCTGTTCCTGCCCCTCGCACCAAGCCAGTGGTGCGCGTCGCCAGCCCGGCCCGGCCTGTTCCTTCCCCTCGCACCAAGCCAGTGGTGCGCGTCGCCAGCCCGGTCCGGCCTGTTCCTGTCCCTCGCACCAAGACAGTGGTGCGCGTCGCCAGCCCGGCCCGGCCTGTTCCTGCCCCAAGCAACAAGACAGTGGTGCGCGTCGCCAGCCCGGCCCGGCCTGTTCCTGCCCCTCGCACCAAGCCAGTGGTGCGCGTCGCCAGCCCGGTCCGGCCTGTTCCTGTCCCTCGCACCAAGCCAGTGGTGCGCGTCGCCAGCCCGGCCCGGCCTGTTCCTGCCCCTCGCACCAAGACAGTGGTGCGCGTCGCCAGCCCGGCCCGGCCTGTTCCTGCCCCTCGCACCAAGCCAGTGGTGCGCGTCGCCAGCCCGGTCCGGCCTGTTCCTGTCCCTCGCACCAAGCCAGTGGTGCGCGTCGCCAGCCCGGCCCGGCCTGTTCCTGCCACTCGCAACAAGCCAGTGGTGCGCGTCGCCAGCCCGGTCTGGCCTGTTCCTGTCTCTCGCACCAAGCCAGTGGTGCGTGTGTCCAGTCCGGCACGGCCCTTGCCTGTTCCACCGGTGCCTGATCCGGCACCGGTCAGCTGCTCCACTCCGGAGCCAGAGCAGTCCGCTACACCGGTGCTCAGTTCAGCTCCGGTCAGCTGCTCCACTCCAGAGCCAGAGCAATCCGCTCCACCGGGGTCCAGTCCAGCTCCGGTCAGCGGCTCCACTCCGGAGCCAGAGCAGTCCGCTCCACCGGTGCCTGATCCAGCTCCGGTCAGAGGCTCCACTCCGGAGCCAGAGTAATCCGCTCCACAGGGGTCCAGTCCAGCTCCGGTCAGCGGCTCCACTCCGGAGCCAGAGCAGTTCGCTCCACCGTCATCGGGTCCAGCTCCAGTCAGCGGTTCCAGTCCAGACCCAGACGTCAGCCCCTCTCCAGGTTCGGGGTCTCCCACACCAGGGTCCAGACTGGGCCTGGCGTATCGTGGGAGGAAGGAGAGGGGAAGCAGCGCGCTGAGGTCCAGACCAGACCAGGGGCGCAACAGGGAGGCGGAGAGTATGTGGTCGTCACGCCCGGAGCCGGATCCGCCTCCGAGGCGGAATGCCCACCCGGCCCCTACCCTGTTATGTTTATGTTGCGCGGTCGGAGTCCGCAGCTTTGGGGGGGGGGGTACTGTCACGCCCTGACTCAGGGGACTCGTATATGTTGAGTTAGGGTGTGTATGTTCTATGTTGTGTATTTCTATGTTGGTTTTCTAGTATGTCTAGATCTATGTTGGCCGGTGTGGTTCCCAATCAGAGGAAGCTGTCGCTCGTTGTCTCTGATTGGGGATCATACTTAGGCAGCCTATTGGCACTAGTGGGTTGTGGGATCTTGTTCCGTGTTAGGTATGTTGTTTGTGTACCTTGGACTTTGTAGTTGTTTATTCGGTTCCAATAAACATGTATGCATATCACGCTGCGTCTTGGTCTGACCCGTCTTTAAACGAGCGTGACAGCACAGATCAGAAAGAAGCCTTTTCTTTTTCAGTGATCTAAAAAACGATACCAGCTGCTCTTTAGAATGAGAGAGAGAGAGACAGAGAGAGAGAGAGAAAGAGAGAGAGAGACAGAGAGAGAGAGAGAGAGAGAGAGAGAGAGAGAGAGAGAGAGAGAGAGCCAAGGGAGGAGGCAGAAGAGAAGAAAAAGCAGGAAGTCTGTAGTTTGTCTTTTTTCGCATTAAAGAGAATATTTTTGTTATTGAAGTCGAACCTCTATCAGGGAAGAGCAGGCAATTACACAGAATCCTTCCATGCATGAAATCCCGCCTGCTTCTTATTGATTAATTTCCACACACCTTCCGCAGACTTTTCAAATTTCCTTCTCCCTTTTATTAAAACTTGACTCACGCATTTACATTTTTTTCTAGGTTTGTGGATGTTGTGTTGGTTTGAAGAGATGAGGGGAGAAGAGGAGCTGGGGTTGAGAGAGACGTGGAGATCAGGGTTGGTTGGTTATTAGCACGGACAGAAAGGAGTACGCCAACACTCTCCTCTCCTCAGTCTCTCTCTGTATTCTCCTTGCAGCCCTCCATATTAACACAAGTCATTTCTCTTTACATGGTTGAATGAGATTCCCTTTAAAACAATCCCCAAGGTCAAACTAAATACTATATTCCAAAAGTGTCTGGTCTTCTCATCTCCTCCTCCCTCGTTCCTGGTCTTGTTTTCTTTTCTTCAAGGATAGAAGGTCTGATAAGACTGATATGAACGACGTCAAATGCAAATTAATAAATAAAAATAGTAGATCAGTGATTTACTTTCTGTAGGAGGAGCTAAGCCCTTCAACTAAAGAGATGTCTTAATTTCCTATAGGAGAACCTATATGTCCTTCAACTAAAGAGCTGTCTTCATTTCCTATAGGGGGAGCTATGCCCTTCAGCTAAAGAGCTGTCTTAATTTCCTATAGGAGGAGTTCTATATGTCCTTCAGCTAAAGAGCTGTCTTCACTTCCTATAGGAGGAGCTATATGTCCTTCAACTAAAGAGCTGTCTTCATTTCCTATAGGAGGAGCTATATACCCTACAACTAAAGAGCTGTCTTAATTTCCTATAGGGGGAGCTATGCCCTTCAGCTAAAGAGCTGTCTTCATTTCCTATAGGAGGAGTTCTATATGTCCTTCTTCTAAAGAGCTGTCTTCATTTCCTGTAGGATTAGCCATGCTCTTCAACTAAAGAGCTGTCTTCATTTCCTATAGGAGGAGTTCTCTATGTCCTTCAACTAAAGAGCTGTCTTCATTTCCTATTGGATGAGCTATATGTCCTTCAACTAAAGAGCTGTCTTCATTTCCTATAGTAGGAGTTCTATATTTTATTTTATTTTTTGTCATTTAGCAGACGCTCTTATCCAGAGCGACTTACAGGAGCAATTAGGGTTAAGTGCCTTGCTCAAGGGCACATCGACAGATTTTTCACCTAGTCGGCTCTGGGATTAGAACCAGCGACCTTTCGGTTACTGGCACAACGCTCTTACCCACTAAGCTACCTGCCGCCCTATATGTCCTTCAACTAAAGAGCTGTCTTCATTTCCTATAGGAGGGAGCTATATGTCCTTCAACTAAAGAGCTGTCTTCATTTCCTATAGGAGGAGCTATATGTCCTTCAGCTAAAGAGCTGTCTTCATTTCCTATAGGAGGAGTTCTATATGTCCTTCTTCTAAAGAGCTGTCTTCATTTCCTGTAGGATTAGCCATGCTCTTCAACTAAAGAGCTGTCTTCATTTCCTGTAGGATTAGCCATGCCCTTCAACTAAAGAGCTGTCTTCATTTCCTGTAGGATTAGCCATGCCCTTCAACTAAAGAGCTGTCTTCATTTCCTATAGGAGGAGTTCTATATGTCCTTCAACTAAAGAGCTGTCTTCATTTCCTGTAGGAGGAGTTCTATATGTCCTTCATCTAAAGAGCTGTCTTCATTTCCTATAGGATTAGCCATGTCCTTCAACTAAAGAGCTGTCTTCATTTCCTATAGCAGGAGCTACAGTGGGGAAAAAAAGTATTTAGTCAGCCACCAATTGTGCAAGTTCTCCCACTTAAAAAGATGAGAGAGGCCTGTAATTTTCATCATAGGTACACGTCAACTATGACAGACAAAATGAGAAATAAAATTCCAGAAAATCACATAGTAGGATTTTTAATGAATTTATTTGCAAATTATGGTGGAAAATAAGTATTTGGTCAATAACAAAAGTTTCTCAATACTTTGTTATATACCCTTTGTTGGCAATGACACAGGTCAAACGTTTTCTGTAAGTCTTCACAAGGTTTTCACACACTGTTGCTGGTATTTTGGCCCATTCCTCCATGCAGATCTCCTCTAGAGCAGTGATGTTTTGGGGCTGTCGCTGGGCAACACGGACTTTCAACTCCCTCCAAAGATTTTCTATGGGGTTGAGATCTGGAGACTGGCTAGGCCACTCCAGGACCTTGAAATGCTTCTTACGAAGCCACTCCTTCGTTGCCCGGGCGGTGTGTTTGGGATCATTGTCATGCTGAAAGTCCCAGCCACGTTTCATCTTCAATGCCCTTGCTGATGGAAGGAGGTTTTCACTCCAAATCTCACGATACATGGCCCCATTCATTCTTTCCTTTACACGGATCAGTCGTCCTGGTCCCTTTGCAGAAAAACAGCCCCAAAGCATGATGTTTCCACCCCCATGCTTCACAGTAGGTATGGTGAAACTCAGCATTCTTTGTCCTCCAAACACGACGAGTTGAGTTATTACCTAAAAGTTCTATTTTGGTTTCATCTGACCATATGACATTCTCCCAATCCTCTTCTGGATCATCCAAATGCACTCTAGCAAACTTCAGACGGGCCTGGACATGTACTGGCTTAAGCAGGGGGACACGTCCTGCACTGCAGGATTTGAGTCCCTGGCGGCGTAGTGTGTTACTGATGGTAGGCTTTGTTACTTTGGTCCCAGCTCTCTGCAGGTCATTCACTAGGTCCCCCCGTGTGGTTCTGGGATTTTTGCTCACCATTCTTGTGATAATTTTGACCCCACGGGGTGAGAACTTGCATGGAGCCCCAGATTGAGGGAGATTATCAGTGGTCTTGTATGTCTTTCATTTCCTAATAATTGCTCCCACAGTTGATTTCTTCAAACCAAGCTGCTTACCTATTGCAGATTCAGTCTTCCCAGCCTAGTGCAGGTCTACAATTTTGTTTCTGGTGTCCTTTGACAGCTCTTTGGTCTTGGCCATAGTGGAGTTTGGAGTGTGACTGTTTGAGGTTGTGGACAGGTGTCTTTTATACTGATAACAAGTTCAAACAGGTGCCATTAATACAGGTAACGAGTGGAGGACAGAGGAGCCTCTTAAAGAAGAAGTTACAGGTCTGTGAGAGCCAGAAATCTTGCTTGTTTGTAGGTGACCAAATACTTATTTTCCACCATCATTTGCAAATAAATTCATAAAAAATCCTACAATGTGATTTTCTGGATTTTTTTTTCTCAATTTGTCTGTCATAGTTGACGTGTACCTATGATGAAAATTACAGGCCTCTCTCATCTTTTTAAGTGGGAGAACGTGCACAATTGGTCGCTGACTAAATACTTTTTTCCCCACTGTACATTTACATTTTACATTTTAGTCATTTAGCAGACGCTCTTATCCAGAGCGACTTACAGGAGCAATTAGGGTTAAGTGCCTTGCTCAAGGGCACATTTACGTCATTTAGCAGACGCTCTTATCCAGAGTGACTACAAATTGGTGCATTCACCCTATAGCCAGTGGGATAACCAGTTTACAATTATACCTTTTTTTTTTCTTTCTTTTTTTTTTTTTGGGGGGGTAGAAGGATTACTTTATCCTATCCCAGGTGTTCCTTAAAGAGGTGGGGTTTCAAATGTCTCCGGAAGGTGGTGAGTGACTCCGCTGTCCTGGCGTCGTGAGGGAGCTTGTTCCACCATTGGGGTGCCAGAGCAGCGAACAGCTTTGACTGGGCTGAGCGGGAACTATGCTTCCGCAGAGGAAGGGGAGCCAGCAGGCCAGAGGTGGATGAACGCAATGCCCTCGCCTGGGTGTAGCTATATGTCCTTCAGCTAAAGAGCTGTCTTCATTTCCGTACTCCTGAGTGGCGCAGTGGTCTAAGGCACTGCATCGCAGTGCTAACTGTGCCACTAGAGATCCTGGTTCGACTCCAGGCTTTGTCGCCGCCGGCCGTGACCGGGAGACTCATGGGCGGCGCACAATTGGCCCAGTGTCGTCCAGGGTAGGGGAGGGAATGGCCGGCAGGGATGTAGCTCAGTTGATAGAGCATGGCGTTTGCAACGCCAGGGTTGTGGGTTCAATTCCCACGGGGGGCCAGTATAAAAAAAATATGTATTCACTACCTGTAAGTCGCTTTGGATAAGAGTGTCTGCTAAATGACTAAAATGTATAGGAGGAGTTCTATATGTTATTCAGCTAAAGAGCTGTCTTAAGTGTTTTGCCACCTTCTAACCAGACCAAGGGCATAGGATGTTGTTCCCTTCACTCCCAAACACAATGCAAACACCATTCAATCCCAATTACATCAGTCAGTACATCATAACTGCACCTTCTATCTACAACAGTAGTACAGGACATTGGACAACTTCAAAATGTATTTATTTCCTTTAAAATACTTTAGCTGCGCTGCTTCAATCGAACACTCAATGTTCTTGAAAGTAGACCAATAGTATTTGAACCCCCATGTCTGGTTGAAGGGACTAAAAATTGTCAAAGAATCCAGCCACCCTAGTCATAGACTGTTCTCTCTGCTACCGCACGGCAAGCGGTACCGGAGCGCAAAGTCTAGGACCAATAGGCTTCTTAACAGCTTCTACCCCAGAGCCATAATACTCCTGAACAGCTAATCATGGCTACCCGGACTATTTGCATTGTCCCCCCCACTCCAACCCCCTCTTTTACGCTGCTGCTACTCTGTTTATTATCTATGCCTAATCACTTTAACTCTACCCACATGTATATATTACCTTGACTAACCGGTGCCCCCGCACATTGACTCTGTACCGGTACCCCCTGTATATAGCCTCCCTACTGTCATTTAATTTTACTGCTGCTCTTTAATTGTATTTATTTATTATTTTTTACTTATCTATTTTTTTCTTAAAACTGCATTGTTGTTTAAGGGCTTGTAAGTAAGCATTTCACTGTAAGGTCTACACCTGTTGTATTCAGCGCACGTGGCAAACATAATTTGATTTGATTTGATGTGACATGAGAGACTTCTATTACCAACCAGTGAAATCTTCCTCTCTCCTGTTTTCAACTGACCCGTCCAGTACAACAGACGATTCATCTTCTCATCCCCCCTCATTGTAATGACTCCTGTATATTGTAATGACTCCTGTATATTGTAATGACTCCTGTATGTTGTAATGACTCCTGTATATTGTAATGACTCCTGTATATTGTAATGACTCCTGTATGTTGTAATGACTCCTGTATATTGTAATGACTCCTGTATGTTGTAATGACTCCTGTATATTGTAATGACTCCTGTATGTTGTAATGACTCCTGTATGTTGTAATGACTCCTGTATATCGTAATGACTCCTGTATGTTGTAATGACTCCTGTATGTTGTAATGACTCCTGTATATTGTAATGACTCCTGTATATTGTAATGACTCCTGTATATTGTAATGACTCCTGTATGTTGTAATGACTCCTGTATATTGTAATGACTCCTGTATGTTGTAATGACTCCTGTATATTGTAATGACTCCTGTATGTTGTAATGACTCCTGTTTGTTGTAATGACTCCTGTATACCGACGAAGGGAGCGTTCCAAATACCACCCTATTCCTTACACATTTATTCCTATGGGCTCTAATCAAAAGTAGTGCACTTAATAAGAAATAGGGTGCTATTTGGGACACAGGCCTTCTCATGGTCAGCACTCTAACTTCCCACAGGACCGTGCTCCCATTGAGGAACATTTACGTTGTGTAAATACTTGACAGCTGAACAACAACGTAATTAATATTAATCGTATTGGGTACATTGCATTGTTTTCCCCACCAAGGCTTAACCAAATCAATATCTCTCCTTGGATGAGTGATGAAAGCTGCATTTAATTTTCTCTGGTTATTATTAATCTCTCTCTCTCTCTCTCTCTCTCTCTCTCTCTCGCTCTCTCTCTCTCTCTCTCTGTCTCTCTCTTTCTCTGTCTGTCTGTCTCTCTCTCTCTCTCTCTCTCTCTCTCTCTCTCTCTCTCTCTCTCTCTCTCTCTCTCTCTCTTGCTCTCTCTCTCTCAATTTAAGGGTTTTATTGGCATGGGAAATGTGCATTAACATTGCCAAAGCAAGTGAAGTAGATAATAAACAAAAGTGAAATAAACAATACATATTAACAGTAAACATTACACTCAGAAGTTCCAAAAGAATAAAATACATTTAAAAATGTCATAATATGTATATATACAGTGTTTTAACAATTTGTTCTTCACTGGTTGCCCTTTTCTTGTGGCAACAGGTCACAAATCTTGCTGCTCTGATGGCACACTGTGGTATTTCACCCAATAGATAAGGGTGCTCTGTTTTTTGTTAATTCTTTCCAATGTGTCAAGTAATTCTCTTTTTGTTTTCTCATGATTTGGTTGGGTCTAATTGTGTTGCTGTCCTGGGGTTCTGTGGGGTCTGTTTGTGTTTGTGAACAGAGCCCCAGGACCAGCTTGCTTTTCTGGATTTTGCTCATTAGCGGGTATTGGCCTAATTCTGCTCTACATGCATTATTTTGTGTTTTTCGTTGGAAAATGACAATATTTTTTTGTGTGTGTGCTCTAGGGCAACGGTGTCTAGATGGAATTTGTAATTGTGGTCCTGGCAACTGGACCTTTTTTGGAACACCATTATTTTTGTCTTATTGATATTTACGGTCAGGGCCCAGGTCTGACAGAATCTGTGCAGAATATCTAGTTTCTGCTGTAGGCCCTCCTTGGTTGGGGACAGAAGCACCAGATCATCAGCAAACAGTAGACATTTGACTTCAGATTCTAGTAGGGTGAGGCTGGGTGCTGCAGACTGTTCTAGTGCCCTCACCAATTCGTTGATATATATGTTGAAGAGGGTGGGGCTTAAACTGCATCCCTGTCTCACCCCATGGCCCTGTGGAAAGACATTTTTGCCAATTTTAACTGCACACTTGTTGTTTGTGTACATGGATTTTATAATGTTGTATGTTTTTCCCCCAACCCCACTTTCCATCAATTTGCATAGCGGACCCTCATGCCAAACTGAGTCAAAATCTTTTTTGAAATCAACAAAGCATGAGAAGACTTTACCTTTGTTTTGGTTTGTTGGTTTGTCAATTAGCGTGTGCAGGGTGAATGCGTGGTCTGTCGTACGCTAATTTGGTAAAAAGACAATTTGACATTTTCTCAGTACGTTGTTTTCACTGAGGAAATGAACTAGTCTGCAGATAATGATAATGCATAGTATTTTCCCAAGGTATCCCACGGTAGTTATTGGGGTCAAATTTGTCTCCACTTTTGTGGATTCGGGTGATCAGTCCTTGGTTCCAAATATTGAGGACAATGCAAGAGCTCAGAATGATGTTAAAGAGTTTCGGTATAGCCAATTGGAATTTGTGATCTGTATATTTTACCATTTCATTGAGGATTCCATCAACACCACAGGTCTTTTTGGGTTGAAGGGTTTGTATTTTGTCCTGTAGTTCATTCAACGTAATTGGAGAATCAAGTGGGTTCTGGTAGACTTTAATAGTTGATTCTAATATTTGCATTTGATCATGTATATCTTTTTGCTGTTTGTTCTTTGTTAAAGGGCCAAAAAGATTGGAGAGGTGGTTTACCCATACATCTCTGTTTTGGATAGATAGCTCTTCGTGTTGTTGTTTGTTTAGTGTTTTCCAATTTTCCCAGAAGGGGTTAGAGTCTATGGATTCTTCAATTACATTGAGCTGATTTCTGACATGCTGTTCCTTCTTTTCTGTAGTGTATTTCTGTATTGTTTTAGTGATTCACCATAGTGAAGGCGTAGGCTCAGGTTTTCTGGGTCTATGTTTTTGCTTGAATAGGTTTCTCAATTTCTTTCTTAGGTTTTTGCATTCTTCATCAAACCATTTGTTATTGTTGTTACATTTCTTCAGTTTTCTGTTAGATATTTTTTAGATTTGATAGGGAACTGAGAGGTCAAATATACTGTTTAGGTTTTCTACTGCCAAGTTTACACCTTCACTATTACAGTGGAACGTTTTGTCCAGGAAGTTGTCTAAAAGGGATTGAATTTGTAGTTGCCTAATTGTTTCGACACTACTTTCCTTCCATCTATAGCATTTCTTAATATTATTCAGTTCCTTTGGCTTTGATGCCTCATGATTGAGTATTGCTCTGTTCAAGTAGACTGTGATTTTGCTGTGGTCTGATAGGGGTGTCAGTGGGCTGACTGAACGCTCCAGGTAGGTGTTTGTCCCCCTGTGTAGTGACAGTGTCAGGTTCTTGTCCAGTTCTGGCATTTAGGTCGCCACAGACTAGTACATGTCCCTGGGTCTGGAAATGATTGATTTCCCCCTCCAGGATGGAGAAGCTGTCTTCATCCTCTATGTGTAGTTCCGGGGTGGGGTCCGGCAGGTCTGTGAGAGTGTCTTGCTGGTCTGGGCTGGGTGTCTGTTGCTCCTGTGTGAGGTGTTGGGTCTGCAGTTGAGGGCGATATCCTTTAGGGTCCGGGCAAAGGTGGGCACTGCTGCCTTGTATAGGTGGACCTGGTCGTAAAGGCTGTTCTCTCTCTACCCTTTCACTTCTCGAAAGCAGCAGTCCTGTCATACCACCTACAGTGGAGAGAACAAGTATTTGATACACTGCCAATTTTGCAGGTTTTCCTACTTACAAAGCATGTAGAGGTCTGTACTTTTTATCATAGGTACACTCCAACTGTGAGAGACGGAATCTAAAACAAAAATCCAGAAAATCACATTGTATGATTTTTAAGTAATTAATTTACATTTTATTGCATGACATAAGTATTTGATCACCTACCAACCAGTAAGAATTCTGACTCTCACAGACCTGTTTAGTTTTTCTTTAAGAAGCCCTCCTGTTCTCCACTCGTTACCTGTATTAACTGCACCTGTTTGAACTCGTTACCTGTATAAAAGACACCTGTCCACACACTCAATCAAACAGACTCCAACCTCTCCACAATGGCCAAGACCAGAGAGCTGTGTAAGGACATCAGGGATACAATTGTAGACCTGCACAAGGCTGAGATGGGCTACAGGACAATAGGCAAGCAGCTTGGTGAGAAGGCAACAACTGTTGCCGCAATTATTAGAAAATGGAAGAAGTTCAAGATGACGGTCAATCACCCTCGGTCTGGGCTCCATGCAAGATCTTACCTCGTGGGGCATCAATGATCATGAGGAAGGTGAGGGATCAGCCCAGAACTACATGGCAGGACCTGGTCAATGACCTGAAGAGAGCTGGGACCACAGTCTCAAAGAAAACCATTAGTAACACACTACGCCGTCATGGATTAAAATCCTGCAGCACACGCAAGGTCCCCCTGCTCAAGCCAGCGCATGTCCAGGCCCGTCTGAAGTTTGCCAATGACCATCTGGATGATCCAGAGGAGGAATGGGAGAAGGTCATGTGGTCTGATGAGACAAAAATAGAGCTTTTTGGTCTAAACTCCACTCGCCGTGTTTGGAGGAAGAAGAAGGATGAGTACAACCCCAAGAACACCATCCCAACCGTGAAGCATGGAGGTGGAAACATCATTCTTTAGGGATGCTTTTCTGCAAAGGGGACAGGACGACTGCACCGTATTGAGGGGAGGATGGATGGGGCCATGTATCGCGAGATCTTGGCCAACAACCTCCTTCCCTCAGTAAGAGCATTGAAGATAGGTCGTGACTGGTTCTTCCAGCATGACAACGACCCGAAACACACAGCCAGGGTAACTAAGGAGTGGCTCCGTAAGAAGCATCTCAAGGTCCTGGAGTGGCCTAGCCAGTCTCCAGACCTGAACCCAATAGAATATCTTTGGAGGGAGCTGAAAGTCTGTATTGCCCAGTGACAGCCCCGAAACCTGAAGGATCTGGAGAAGGTCTGTATGGAGGAGTGGGCCAAAATCCCTGCTGCAGTGTGTGCAAACCTGGTCAAGACCTACAGGAAACGTACAATCTCTGTAATTGCAAACAAAGGTTTCTGTACCAAATATTAAGTTCTGCTTTTCTGATGTATCAAATACTTATGTCATGCAATAAAATGCAAATTAATTACTTAAAAATCATACAATGTGATTTTCTGGATTTTTGTTTTTTTAGATTCCATCTCTCACAGTTGAAGTGTACCTATGATAAAAATTACAGACCTCTACATGCTTTGTAAGTAGGAAAACCTGCAAAATCGGCAGTGTATCAAATACTTGTTCTCCCCACTGTATTTCTGTACTGAAATATAATGTCCACCAACTCAGACTGGTACGAGTACTCTCAGGGTTGTGCTGATCATGAATTAAATATCCCCTTGGAGAGTGCAGACTTATAAACTAACCTGTAAATCCGCGATCGATCGCGGATTTACAGGTTAGTTTATAAGTTTGCACTCTCCAGGGGGATATTTAATTGACAGACAGACAGACAGCAGACAGGCAGACAGGCAGACAGGCAGACAGGCAGGCAGACAGACAGAAAGGCAGTAACAGGAGGAGGCAAGCAGCTATACCTCTGCTGTAAGAATGGTGAGCCAGAAAATATTATATGATTGGTATGCAGAGACAGAGAGCAGCAACATGGTATGCATCGCCAGCCTTGACTCACACTGAGATTTTGTATCTTCTCTGACAAAGCACAGGTGAGAGAGGGAGAGGGAGAGAGAGTTTTGAGTTTTAAATTACCTTTATTGGGTCTGGGAACACACAACACATCCAAGACAATAATCACTCAAAACAAACAAAAACATGGTTACACATCAATTAAATACACAACACCAAATCGTCCTCCACAGTAACTAAACTCTGAATACTCAATATACTCATAAACAGCCCAGTGTTGTTAACCATTTTGTAATACGCAAACACAACCCTAAGTCTCGCTGCTGTCACGGATTCTGCCGAGGCTGCTCCTACTCTTTGCTCGGGCAGGCTTCGGCGTTCGTCGTCCCCGGAGTACTAGCTACTGCCGTTCGATGTTATCGGTGTTTGTTTAGTTTTGTCTGTATTGTTTACACCTGTTCGTCATTATGTTAATTGTTTCCCTTATAACTACCCCTGTCTCTCATCTGTACTTTGTGTGTGATTGTTTTCCCCTTCACGGTTGTCTATTTTGTGAGCGGGTTATTTCCTCCCTGCGTGGAGTTATTTTCTGTGTCCTTTTGGATCCTTTTCGTATTAAAAGTACGTATCCGATAGTTCTGTGTCCTGCGCCAGACAGTCGTGACAGCTGCCAACATCCCCTCCAGCATTCCCACCACATCCATAGACCCCTGTCCCCGAATACTGTTCTTTCACGTCTTCAAAATGGCTAATTTAGCTGCCCCTGACATAACGTCAAGCAAGAGAACTGCACCCCTTCGACTAAACCTGTACTTTAGCCCAAATATAATCTGTAGGTAAGAGAAAACCTCTCCCAGAGCTGAGAACCAACCAGTGATCAGGTCAATCTTCCTGACCAACCTGGGACACTGTAGGAACAGCTCCTCCAACGATCTGCTCCTGCTCCGCATCACATGACCCCCAGCTTGGTACGCGCCCACTCCTAACAGGCGTGAACGTAGGCTGGCTGAACCCACGGGACTGGAAGGCTGTGTTATAAAACAAAAAGCCACTCAGTGACTTTGAAAAAAGGGTCTCATAGGAGCATAGGGGGTTTAAAGTGTGTGTGTGTGTGTCTCAGTCACCAGATCTCAACCCAATTGAACACTTATGGGGGATTCTGGAGCGACGCCTGAGACAGCATTTTCCACCACCATCAACAAAACACTAGATGGTGGAATTTCTGCTGGAAGAATGGAGTCGCATCCCTCCAATAGAGTTCCAGAGACTTGTAGAATCTATGCCAAGGTGCATTGAAGCTATTCTGGCTCTTGGTAGCGTGCCGGCGTTACGGGACATGGCGAAAACTCTCCAAGCCCGCATAACAGACTCATAGAATGGAGTCAGGCCAAATAAATCACCATCATCTAGCTTTAAGAGGAAAAGGTGCTTGTCTAAACCAAAACAGCCCGCTCTCCTCATCAATGTGTAGGCTGTATCGACCCAGCTAGAACCATCACTGTACACAACAGTCTCTGGGCTGCTTGAAGCCGGAAAGCCATGATCCTGGAAGAAATGTCCACCAGGCCTTGCCCACCCCTCGTGCAGTGGCAGGTACAGGGCTGCAGCTTTAATCCAATGCTGTCCAGACCAGAAGAAATTAACAAGGGTCCTATGAAGCTCTTGTATCAAACCCCCCGGTGGCTGTAAAATCATTAGTCTGTGCCACATGGTAGAGGCGGCTAGGTTATTGTCTACCAGCACCCTTCCCCTGTAAGACAGCTGGGGCAGCACCCATTTCCACCTAGACAATCTGGCAAACACCTTCTCCACTACAAACTCCCAGTTCTTTTTCTGAAAGACATCGGAGCCTAGAAAAACAAATAGTCTTCATCCCATCTCTGCCCCACTGAATCCCCTCTGGTAACCGTGGAGCGGACCCGGTCTGTGGAGCGGACCCGGTCTGTGGAGCGGAACCGGTCTGAAGCTGACCTGCCCACCGCCATTCACTCTTTCCCCAATTGACTCTAGCTGAGGAGGCCCCCTCATACACCTTTAGAGCATTAAAGCTAAAAGCCTTCTGCTGATCCAAGAGAAAGCAAACCCACATTCACATCAGACAATTTTACAAATGTCTAAAACATATCTTATTAGAAACAAGTTATCAACAATAGAGCGGTCAGGTACACAGTAAGACTGATCCTTGTGGACCAAACAGCCCCAGATATTCTTTCAACCTGTCTGAGAAACACTCAGATATCATTTTATGTTCTGCACACAGCAATGCAACAGGTCACCAGTTTTTTAAAAGAGCCAAATCCCCCTTTTTTTTGGCAACAATGAAAGCACAGCAAGTTGACAGGATACAGGAAGAGAACCCTAATGAAAGGATTCACACACCACTTCATAAAAAATCCCCCCCCCCCCCCTTCTGCACCCTTCATTCTTTCCTGTAAAAAACGACCTCAGTTCATGTCTCTTGTCCTGTAAGTTCATGACTAGTCCGGGGTCATTCTGAGTGAGCAACTTCAATTCAATAGATTTTATGTCCTGTTCAAGGGCCCTGATAGTCTCTTTAACTTCAATACGAGACAGAAAAAACACACATATTTGGGCCTCCCCAACCTCCCACCATTGTCTCAAGGACTCAAAATTCCATTTAATAACCGTCAATTTTTCCCAAAACAACAATAACTTTTCACAAAACATGGCGTCATTAAAATACCAATAAGGTGATGACCTTCGTGGACAGGACAAGTGAATATCAACAGTCAGAATATGGTGATCAGAAAAACCCACAGGAGTAATGTCACACCTTACAACCCTACCACAGTAGCGCTCAGATACATACAACCTGTCTAACCTTGCTGCACTGACACGACATTCATTAACGTTTAGCCATGTGTACTGCCTAACTTTTGCATTTCTTATCTCTCCACACATCAGAAAGCTCAAACTCAGTTAATAGACCAGATGGACAAGTAGCTGACCGCAGGTGAGGTTCTTCAGCGGTGCGATCAACAATAAGATCCCCCCCCCCCCCCTAAAACCATACACCCCTCACACTGTCTTAAGGCTTCCTTTATTTGATCAAATACAGCAATATGCTCTGTACCCTCATTAGGAGCATAAACATAAAACATAAAACAATACATAACATCCGGGGCGGCAGGTAGCTTAGTGGGTAAGAGCGTTGTGCCAGTAACCGAAAGGTTGCAGGTTCTAATCCCTGAGCCGACTAGGTGAAAAATCTGTCGATGTGCCCTTGAGCAAGGCACTTAACCCTAATTGCTTCTGTAAGTCGCTCTGGATAAGAGCGTCTGCTAAATGACTAAAATGTAATGTAAATGCCTTGACCAATAAAACCCGACCCTTGACAATCTCCGTTGTAGATACCACAGTCACCCCTAAGCCTGAAGAAAACAAGATTGCCACCCCAGCACTGAAATTAGTACCATGACTGAGCATATGCTGCCCCTCCCACCACATACCCCAGTCAACCTCATTAGCTTCATCACTATGTATCTCCTGTAGAAAAACGACATTAAGCCTTTTCTGTTTTATTAAGTCTAATACCCAAGTCCTCTTATTCCTGTCCCTTAGTAACTCCACCTAGTAAAGAGAAAGGAAAAACAGAAGAAACCACAGGGAAAACAGACAGAGAAAAAAAGCACCCTACGAGGCATGATAATCATCATTGTTTTAATTTTCTCTTAACCTTACCTCGTTTCCCACTACCTTTTGCTGCCGTAACAGCAGTAACACATTTCCTCAAGCGGAAACGCTTCTTCACACTCAACTGGTATAACCCCACCGTCTTCTGTAACACCACAGCTCACCACAAACTTATCAACATCAAACAATTCTGCCAATTTAACAGATTTCCCAAAAGTCTGGTCCAGGAACCCATTTACCTCATCTAGATTGTAAATTGAGTCGTCGCCAGCTGCTATCATATCACCAGGGATATCAGAAATGTCCATATTCTTCTCCTGATCCTCCTCAACTGAGGCCACAGACCCCTGACTCCCCTCTGCCACATCCCTCTCAACACTCCCCACTTGCACCCCATCACTCGTACCGGGCATCTCCTCCACTACCTGGGGAAATGGCTCCCCAGATCCGTCCTTACCTCCTACAGCAATATTTTCCTGCTGCACATCAGACGCTATGATCCCCTCTGGGTCAATCTGCAACTCAGCACCCTCAACTTGAACCACTTGTTCCTCAGCAACAGGTGCTTGTGGCTGCTCTACCACTGTCGGCCCACCTCTCCCTACATCAGTGAGCCCAGGCAGAGAGAGAGAGAGAGAGAGAGAGAGAGAGAGAGAGAGAGAGAGAGAGAGACGGATCAGAGAGAAGGCCAACACAAACAAAGGCAGGTTGATTCTCTTTGATGCTGTAGCACCCGGTCGGTGTGCGTCATCTAAATACTGTGTCACTTCGCTCTCCGCTTCTCTTCCTTCCTGTTGTGCTGTCTGTTCTGCTTGTTGTCAATGTGATGGGTGTCATTGTTGAAGACCAGATAATGAAACGCATTGTTCTTCATTAATGCTCAGATGTTAAAGCTGCAATATGCAACTTTTGGGGCGACCCGACCAAATTCACATAGAAATGTCTGTTATTACTTCCGGTGACGTCACCAACCTCATGGCAGCATAAAGAAAGATCCTCCCGATATTTAGATTTAAAAAAGCCCCTAAATCTCAACAGAGACGGGCTACAACGAAACTGAGGCAAAACAAACATCAAAAGGAAGAAAAACGCACAAAATGCAGAGAAACCTAACGAAGAATATGACCGCAGCTGTAGCGCTTACCCAGCTAGCCGCCATGATGAGGAGGAAGAGCAGGAAGAAATGGCAGAGGTACACCTGAACATGACACTTCTGGAAGTAAAACATTTCCGACGAGATAACAAGAAGCAACTTGAAAACATCAAAGATGAGATGAACAACGCCAACAACGAAGTCAAGGAACGAATAGAAGGAGAAGAGGAAAGAATCCAGGCAGTGGAAGACGTAATAATGTAATGATGTAATGACGGAGCTTCAGGTGCAGCTGGAGGCTAACAGACCAAGACAGCCGTGAAAGAGGCGAGAAAATAGCAGAATCTATTCTGTAATCGAGGGGTCAAAATGAGATGCCCCCTCCATGATTGCTTTCGTTGAGGCGATGTTGAAAGTGTGGTTGGACTTACCTCCCTCCACAGATCTATAGATCCAGAGAGCTCACTGAGCCCTTGGTCCCAATCCCCCGGATGACACCCATTCAAGATCCCTAGTGGTAGTTTCTGAGTTATTTAATGAAGGAGGATATTTTGAAGGTGGCTTGGCAAAAGATGGGTTCTCTCTGGCAAAACAAACAAGTCCAACTGGACCACGACTGAATGTTCTCAGAAAAGCGAAAGGAAGAAAACAGAAGCAAAGAAAATCCTGAAAGAAAACAAGATACTGATCCAGACTCCATTCCCGGCAAAACTACTGGTGTTCTACCAAGACGGGACCCGAGTGTACGACAGAAGAGGCATCGAAGGAGATGAGATGAGGGTGCTCCCAGTCACAGTTCTTACACCACCAGAAACCCTGATTAAACAGATCCGACGACTAACACGGAGTACAATTGGCGGACAGGGAGGACAGCAGCGAGGACGTGTTCTCCGATCCCAGGATTGATTTCAAGGAGAAACTACAACCATTCAGACGTGAGTCAACAAAATAAGTTTTGAACTGCTGGCAAGCAAGCGCTAAAAGAGAGAGCAGGTTAGCCTAACACCGATGATGGACTGAGCTACAGGTGTGTTTAAGAGTCATGTCTCTCTAACTAACTTTCGCTCTGGGGTTCGAACCAGTTAAGAATTGAGCAAAAAACAAGGAAAGAGACGTCGGACTACAATCAACAATACAAACAGTTTCAACTGCTAGCGAACATAATCAATGCTAACTGAGCGCTGCCCGGTTGGCTGCTAATAGCTGCTTGGGGAACTGCCTAGCTAACCTAATGCTGATCTGAAAAAGGGCTTTTTTTTGGGGTGGTCCTGAGCTGAAAATGGCCGACCACCTAGCTAGCTAGCATTATCATCTACAAACGAAACACTATCACGTCAACAATCTGCATATCTAGCTTTAGCTAGCTAACGTTAGCTAGTTGAAATAAAGGCATTGGGTATCTTGTGGGGTTTATACAGTGTAGCTACATGATGCTATTCCTTTGAGTACAAAACAGTCCGAATACAGAGGTTCGGTAGCTAAGTAGCCTTGTTAGCTAGCTTGAACATTGAACACACTAAGGTTAGCAGCTAATGTAGCTAGCAGACTAAAAACACAACCCAACACTTATCTAACGTTACCAGTACATGAGAACGGTGGTCATTATGCCATCACTCTTCTACCTTTCAAAATTAATTCCAATATTTATCTGGTTTCTGGAGTCTTTTTCTTGCTACTTTTTCTCTTTTGGGGTTGATTCAGAACAGAGAATGATTCTTGTTGTCCAAGAACAGAGAATGATTCTTGTTGTCCAAGAACAGAGAATGATTCTTGTTGTCCAAGGACAGAGAATGATTCTTGTTGTCCAAGAACAGAGAATGATCCTTGTTGTCCAAGAACATAGAATGATTATTGTTGTCCAAGAACAGAGAATGATCCTTGTTGTCCAAGAACAGAGAATAATTATTGTTGGCCTCATCTGCTCTGTTTGTTTCTCTAACATGAAGTTGCAAGTGACTTTGATGTCCTCTCCAGCTCCGGCGCAACAGGGTCATTCGAGTAGATGGGATTAGCGCAAAGACACACCTAGCCCAGAAGGCAAGCCCAATGCGGCTCAGGGCCCAACCTCCTTGTTTTCTTTCAAAGTTGGCGGCAGGTAGCTTAGTGGTTAAGAGCGTTGTGCCAGTAATCGAAAGGTCGCTGGTTCTAATCCCTGAGCCGACTAGGTGAAAAATCTGTCGATGTGCCCTTGAGCAAGGCACTTAACCCTTTGTCATCCTGAGAGTCCCAGAGATAAAATGTAGCATAGTTTTGTTTGATAAAATCGATTTTTATATTCAAATGTAGAAACTGGGTTCTACAGTTTGAACCCTTGCTGTCTCTGGCTCCACACCCACCCCGCCCAGCCATCTAGATGTGTGAAAGTTAGTGTATAAGCTAATGATCCATCATGTATGACATTCCTGGGAGGGTGTAAACTTACATTTTGTATTACCATATCATTTGTGTATGTTCTCTATAGTTATGTACTTGAAAATGTATCAATTGACCAATTTACCACATTTGGTGAATTGTCCAGTATTGCAACGCTTCACTGGATCAATCTGAAACTTTGCACACACACTGCTACCGTCTAGTGGCCAAAATAAAAATTGCGCCTAAACTGCAATATTATATTGTGTCCTTTCTCTTGCATTTCAAAGATGATTAAAACATTTTTTTGATTGTATTATCTTTTACCAGATATAATGTGTTATATTCTCCTACATTAATTTCACATTTCCACAAACTTCAAAATGTTTCCTTTCAAATGGTATCAAGAATATGCATGTCTTTGCTTCAGGTTATGAGCTACAGGCAGTTAGATTTGAGTATATCATTTTAGGCGAAAATTGAAAAAAGGGTCCGATCCTTAAGAGGTTAAAGGACTGCAACCCCCTGCTATGGACAGACTTTTCATCCTGACACACACACACAAGCACTTTACATCCTTACCCTTCTCTCGCTGTGAATATAGTGTCATGTTACATTAACAAGGTGAACAGGCTCGAGACCTGCATGCACATTACTATTTTTAACTATCTCTCTCTCTCTCTCTCTCTCTCTCTCTCTCTCTCTCTCTCTCTCTCTCTCTCTCTCTCTCTCTCTCTCTCTCTCTCTCTCTCTCTCTCTCTCTCTCTCTCTCTCTATTGTAACTTCTCACGACTGCTCCAATGACTGCTATAATGCATAGAAAGACATTCATGAGACAGTGTGGCGTTCGGTGTTGTCAGGTCAAGTTAACACGGACATAACCAGCTACATACCTCTCAATCTCAGCCTCTCAATATCTGCCTCTCAATCTCTGTCTCTCAATCTCTGTCTCTCAATCTCTGTCTCTCAATCTCTGTCTCTCAATCTCAGCCTCTCAATCTCAGCCTTTCAATCTCAGTCTCTCAATCTCTGCCTCTCAATCTCAGTCTATGCCTCTCAATCTCTGGCTCTCAATCTCTGCCTCTGAATCTCTGAACACATCTCATCTCTTACAAGTAAGGACAGGTGTTGTTGGTCAGTTGGTTATTTGAGAACAATTTAGATATAAAATATTGTGTTGCGAGTTCAATATCTGCTTCAGACATGTATTTCTCATTCAGTGACCCCATTATATGTTGATGTGGAATCCTGTCTTGTCTTGGTAATATCTCAGAAAAGTACCAGGATAGAAACATGTCTTCCGACAGTCTTTGCTATAAAACGGCTGTAAACCTGGGATACTGCAAACTCTTTAAAAGTGTAATCTGTTGTGTTTGAAATGAAACACGTCAACTTGTAAAGGAAGTCATTTCATTTTGGCCTTGCCATTGCCTTCTGAAGTGGCAAAGCAGCAGTGAATAGCTGCGTCCCAAATGGGGCCCTATTCTCGACATAGTGCACTACTTTGACCAGAGCCCTATTGGCAGAGAGATAGGCTCCCTATGGGCTCTGGTCAAAAGTAGTGCACTATGTAGGGAATAGGGCACCATTTGGGATGCAGGATTTTCACTGCTGCTTTGCCGCCTCGTAAGGCTGGTTGGGCTGATTGTGGATCCAGTAAAGCCCCTGGGAGGTGGGCCTCCTCTGGAGCGCCAGCGGCTTCCTGTGAAGGGTCCCTGAGGTATCCTCCCAGGAAGATAAAAGAAAACTCAGCCAGCAGAAGACAGAAGTCCCCGCTCACTTCCAGCTAGGGGAATTGTTAGATATCGCTCTTCCATTTAATACACATACATGGATCAAAAGACTAAGGAACTAAGAGTTTCAGCACCAGATTTGACTTCGATGGCTGACAAACGACACAGGGAGGGAACTAGGAAGAGGAAGAGAGAGAGAGAGAGAGAGAGAGAGAGAGAGAGAGAGAGAGAGAGAGAGAGAGAGAGAGAGAGAGAGAGAGAGAGAGAGAGATCACAGCGTGCCATCACAGCAGCAAGATTTGTGACCTGTTGCCACAAGAAAAGGGCAACCAGTGAAGAACAAACACCATTGTAAATACAACCCATATTTATTTTTATTTATTTTTCCATTTGTACTTTCACTATTTGCACATTGTTACAACACTGGATATATACAGTTGAAGTCGAAAGTTTATATACACCTTAGCCAAATACACTTAAACTCAGTTTTTCACAATTCCTGACATTTAATCCTAGTAAAAATTCCCAGTCTTAGGATCACCACTTTATTTTAAGAATGTGAAATGTCAGAATAATAGTAGAGAGAATGATTTATTTCAGCTTTTATTTCTTTCATCACATTCCCAGTGGGTCAGAAGTTTACATACACTCAATAAGTATTTGGTAGCATTGCCTTTAAATTGTTTAACTTGGGTCAAACGTTTTGGATAGCCTTCCACAAGCTTCCCACAATAAGTTGGGTGAATTTTGGCCCATTCCTCCTGACAGAGCTGGTGTAACTGAGTCAGGTTTGTAGGCCTCCTTGCGCGCACACACTTTTTCAGTTCTGCCCACAAATGTTCTATAGGGTTGAGGTCAGGGCTTTGTGATGGCCACTCCAATACCTTGACTTTGTTGTCCTTAAGCCATTTTGCCTCAACTTTGGAAGTATGCTTGGGGTCATTGTCCATTTGGAAGATCCATTTGCGACCAAGCTTTAACTTCCTGACTGATGTCTTGAGATGTTGCTTCAATATATCCACATAATTTTCCTTCCTCATGATGCCATCTATTTTGTGAAGTGCACCAGTCCCTCCTGCAGCAAAGCACCACAACAGCATGATGCTGCCACCCCCGTGCTTCACTGTTCGTATGGAGTTCTTCGGCTTGCAAGTTATCCCCTTTTTCCTCCAAACATAACGATGGTCATTATGGCCAAACAGTTCTATTTTTGTTTCATCAGACCAGAGGACATTTCTCCAAAAAGTACGATCTTTGTCTCCATGTGCAGTTGCAAACCGTAGTCTGGCTTTTTTATGGCGGTTTTGGAGCAGTGGCTTCTTCCTTGCTGAGCGGCCTTTCAGGTTATGTCAATATAGGACTTGTTTTGCTGTGGATATAGATATTTGTGTACCTGTTTCCTCCAGCATCTTCACAAGGTCCTTTACTGTTGTTCTGGGATTGATTTGCACTTTTCGCACCAAAGTATGTTCATCTCTAGGACACAGAACGCGTCTCCTTCCTGAGCGGTATGACGGCTGCGTGGTCCCATGGTGTTTATACTTGCGTATTATTGATTGTACAGATGAACGTGGTAGCTTCAGGCGTTTGGAAATTGTTCCCAAGGATGAACCAGACTTGTGGAAGTCTACACATTTTTTTTTGAGGTCTTGGTTGATTTCTTTTGATTTTCCCATGATGTCAAGCAATGAGGCACTGAGTTTGAAGGTAGGCCTTGAAATACATCCACAGGTACACCTCCAATTGACTCAAATTATGTCAATTAGCCTATCAGAAGCTTCTAAAGCCATGACATCATTTTCTGGAATTTTCCAAGCTGTTTAAAGGCACAGTCAACTTAGTGTATGTAAACTTCTGACCCACTGGAATTGTGATACAGTGAATTATAAGTGAAATAATCTGTCTGTAAACAGTTGTTGGAAAAATTACTTGTGTCATGCACAAAGTAGATGTCCTAACCGACTTGCCAAACTATAGTTTGTTAACAAGAAATGTGGAGTGGAGTGGTTGAAAAACGTTTTTTAATGACTCCAACCTAAATGTATGTAAACTTCCGACTTCAACTGTACATAATATGACATTTGAAATGTCTTTATTCTTTTGGAACTTCTGAGTGTAATGCTTACTGTTCATTTTTATTGTTTATTTCACTTTTGTTTATTATCTACTTCACTTGCTTTGGCAAAGTTAGCATACGTTTCCCATGCCAATAAAGCCCTTAAATTGAGATAGAGAGAGAGAGAGAGAGAGAGAGAGAGAGAGAGAGAGAGAGAGAGAGAGAGAGAGAGAGAGAGAAAGAGAGAGAAAGAGAGAGAGAGAGAGAAGAGAAAAAAGCTTGGTGGTCAAATACCGCAGGGAGATGTGAACTCCAGTGAACATCTCCTGACGATTTGTCAAACAGGTAGAGAGCTTACCGTCGCTGTATATTAATGATGAGGGGGGCGGAGCTATACTGTAGTTCTGTGAAGCCAGACCAGAGCTTCAAGAACCCAAATCGAACAGTTCATCTTTCACATTGAAAGAGATTGTAACTTTACTGGCACTAAAAGAAGCAGGAGATGGAGGGCGGCGTAGTCGAGGTTTAGAGAAAACCAGAGACCAGCCAGACAGAGGTAGGATGCAAGGGAGGCTGCTGAGGGGAGGACGGCTCATAATATTGTCCGGAACAGAGCAAATGGAGTGGTAACAAACTCCTGGAAACCATGGAAACCATGGAAACCATGGAAACCATGTGTTTGATGTATTTGATACCATTCCATTTCCTTCTGCTCTAGTCATTACCATGAGCCCGTTCTCCACAATTAAGGTGCCACCAACCTCCTGAGGAAGGATATGTCCCAAATGGCACCCTATCCCCTATATAGTGCCCTACGACTACTACTACCACTACTGCTACTACTACTAATATTACTACTACTAATAATATTACTACTACTACTACTAACTACTAATATTATTACTACTCACTACTACTGACTAATATGAACTAATACTACTATACTACTACTACTACTAAACTACTAATAAGTAATGTCATAATAATACGATCACGTCGACGTATCGACTACTACGGACTACTACTACTACTCTGGACTACACGCTACTATACTACCGACTATACACCCACTACTAGAACTACTACTCTTTACTACTCACCCTACTACACATAAATTACTACTACACAAAACACATACACACTATTAATAGGAAGACTATACACTACTACTGAATAATATTAATAAGAATTTTAAAATAAAAATAATAAAATAAGACATCACTACCGACTACACACTACACTACTTACCGCAATAAATACACCTACGCACATACTACTACTGATCTACGAAGACGACTACGACCGCTACTACTACACACTAAATACGACACACAGACTACTACTACTACGACTACACACTACCGACACTACTATTATACTACACACTACTCACTAAGATTACTACACACAAACATACTAAAATAAAATAATAAACTACAACACCACTAAAAATAGACACTACACTACACACTACTACGACACACTACAATAATAAAAAAACATAAGACTCCCACTACTCTCTACTACCTACTAATATTTCTACTTTCCTAATAAAAAATACACACTACACACACTAAACACGATTAAAATACTTTCTACACACGACTACCCACTAACTACTACAACTACTACTACCACACAACTACACCAAAACTCCATAAAACCCACCTACCGTCCCAAAATTAAAAAATAAAATAATAAAATAAATAATACTCCTACTACTACTCTCTACTAAGACTTACGACCCACCAAAATACGTACTAGAAATACTACTCACCTTTCACTACACTACATACACTACTTAATAATAATTTACGACTCACTACTATCTACTATAATCTTACTATCTAACTATACTACACTCCTACTACTAATTTAAAATAACACTACTACTCTACCTAATATACTACTACACAATGACAATACTCTTACACACAATAAGAATAATATTACTACTACTATACTTACTACAAACTACTACTAACTACTATCTACACTACCTACTACTACTACTAATAATAGAATAAGAATAAAAAATTAATACCGAATAGCACACTACTACTAACTACTACTACTACTCTACTAATATTACTACACTACTACTATGCTAGTACTAAATACTACTACACACTACTACTATTACTAACTAATATACTACTACACTACACTAATATTACTACTACTACATACTAATATTAACATTACTACTACTACCTAAATACTAATATTACTACTACTACTCTACTACTACTACTACACTGCTACTCTACTACACGCTACACTACTAAAATATATTATAATATTAATACATAGACTACTACTACTACACTACTACTCTACACTAAATATCCCACTACTACTACTACGGGTAGTACTACTACTACTACACTAATATAATTAATATATAATATTAAATACTACTAACTACCACAATATTACTATAACTAACTATACAATTTCTATACTACTAATACTACCTACTAATACTACCTACCTACTACTACTACTACTCCACTACCTACTAAATACCCTACTCCTACTACTACGGCTAATACTACAAAATACTCCACCTACTTCCCACTACGAATCTACTACTCCTACACTACCCACTAAAATTCCTACTCACTCCTACTGCCACACTACTACTCTACATAAATAATAATAAAAATAAATAATACTACTACCACTAATGTACAATATTACTACTATACACACTACTACTACTACTACTACTACACTACACTATGCTAATAGCTACTACTACTATACGACAACTACACTACTAAATAACTACTACTACTACTTAACTACTGTATACTATAACTACTACTACTATACTCTACTAATATTACTACACTACACTAACTACTAATAAATTTGTAATAATATACATGCTTAACCCAATATACCAATAATATACACATAAATACGACTACACCAATACTAATATATACTACTAACACTTACTACTGCGACACTATACTACACACTACTACGACTACGACTACTAGACACTACACTAATAATAATAAAATATAATACGACTCCTACTACTAACTACAACTATTTCTACTCTACTACTACTACTATTCTACTAATACACTCTACTACTATATTACTCTACTACTAACTACTCTCCTTTCTACTAACTACTACTAATACTACTAATAATAATAATAAATAATATAATTTGACTACTACTCTACTACTCACAATAAATACAACTACAAGATTACTAATACGACTACTACTACCCAATAAAATAATAATACTCTACTAACTACTATACTACCCCACTACTACTACTACTAACTACTATACTCGACTACAACTCTACTACTACATAAAATAAAAATTAAAATAAAAAAAACCACTACTAATATACTCTACTACTCCTACTCTAATACTATATACTACTCTACACTACACCTACCCCTAATATTACTACTACTACTAAATCTGCTTACTACTACCTACTACCCCTTTCTACTAAAACTAACTACACTACAATATTACTACACGACTACCACTAAGTTTTACTACTACTATTCTAATTATTACAATTACTACTCGACTACTACTAAATTATACTACGACTACTACTACACACTACTATCTACTACTACTGCTACTACTACTAACTATTACACTACTAACTACATTATTACTACTACGACTACTACTACTACACACTCTACTACTACCTAAATACTACTACTACTACACTGCACTACTACTACTACACTAAAAAATAATATAATATTACTACTACACACCACTAATATTACTAATCACTAAATACTACTACTACTACTAACTACACTACTACCGCTACTACTACTACTACTCTACGAACTACAATACTACTACTACTACACTAATACTACACGACTACTAAAAACCCAACACGACTACGTACTCCACTACTACACTAACTATTAATTACTAAATACACACACTATAATATTAGTATACTACTACTACGGGTTGACTACTACTACAATAATACTAACACTACTACACGCACTACACTACAACTACTACCACTAAAGCAACTACTAAATAGACTAGACTACTCACTACTGACTACTACTCTACTACTATATTAATTATATACTACTACATACACTACTACTACCACTAAATAAAATAGACTACTACACTACTACTACTAACAACTAACTACACGCACACTACACTACTACTACTCTACAACTACTACTACTACGCTACTTATACTACACAATACTACACACTAACTAATACTACTAAAACTACCAAGATTACTACAAATAAATACTACTAGGTACTACTAACTACTAATACTACACTACTACGAACGACGACTCTAATACACCGACTACTAATATACACAACACACCACAATATACTACGACGACTATAACAAAATAATAATAAAATAATAATATTCACACTATACACACAAATTTCTACTACTATACTATTTCTACTACGACTACTACTACTAAATACTACTTATTACTACTAAATACTACTTACTATACTACTACTACTCTCTACTACTACTACTACTGCTACTACTACTACTAATATTACTACTACTACTCTACTACATTACTACTACTACTACTACCTACTACTTACTACTAATAATTAGTATTCATCCGACACGACTCTCTCTCTCATTATATTACTAGGTTTAAATCACCCCACTTCTATAATGCCCACCCCTGACACTTTTTCCTTCCAAATTATGCACTACATCCAATACCTTGGTTGAGCATACGTCATTCACACAGCATAATTCCCAACTACTACTTATTCATCATCCAAATAAAATTATATCACGATACATGATTACTAACGCGATTAATTTATAATAATTAAAAAATTGGCTAAAAACACACGCTGCCCGGCTCTACTGGGTGCTGGAACGTTAGATGTTTTTTATTCTACAATCATATTTTAACAATAAAAGGGGTTAAAATTAAAATCCTTTTTTAAAAAGACTTTTTTTTTTTTTTTTTTTTTTTTGGGGGGGGAAAAAACCCTCCTTTTTACCTAAAAATTTTATTTTAAAAATCGTAGGTCTGTATCCACAAAAGGGCCTTTTAAAGCCCCCACCCTGTCCCCTTAACCAAATAAAATTTTAAAACTATGTGAACCGGAAACCAAAGCCTT
>LR778254.1:4692701-4734193 GCA_902810595.1 Coregonus sp. 'balchen' | reverse complement strand
GTAAGTTTTACATTTTGATACGGGTAATGCAAGTATGTAAACATTATTAAAGTGGCATTATCAAAGTGACAAGTGTTCCATTTATTAAAGTGGCCAGTGATTTTCAAGTCTGGATGTAGGTACCAGCCTCTCTGTGTTAGTGACGGCTGTTTAACAGTCATCACTAGCACATATGGGTCATGACAGTGTTATGACCACATTATGACGGTGTTATGACTGCGTTATAACGTGTTATGACACTGGGGTGTCAAGTAAAGTCTTACCCAGATGGCTTCATGTGGAATGTCTGTGTAATATGGTGCCATTAGGGATGAACACCAAAGGGTTTGTTTTCACAGTGCTACAACAATAGTAACGTGGAAGGGAACCATGTGACAAACCAGAAAAGGAAGTCATTGAGTTTTGAATCAGATCAGACATACAGTTCTTCCTGACTCAATTGCCCGTATCCAACAGTGAACCTTGAAGGAATGAGAACACGTCATCATACATAGTTGAAGGTGACATTTGTGCCCTATATGCTCAGTCACCAGTGAAGGTCTGGGTCCCAAATGGCACCCTATTCTCTCTATAGTCCACTACTTTTGACCACGGCCCATAGGAATCCGGTCAAAAGTAGTGCGCTAAGTAGGGAATATGGTGTCATTTGCGCCCGAGATGTTATAATAACGACAATGTAATTTTAATACGTATAATACTTTAGAAAATATAAAATGGTACTTCTTGAACTGTACATATAGTAACCCTGATCCCTTGATAGGTATAATTATTTTGGAGATATTGGCTCCGTCCAAATTGATAGCCTATTCCCTATATAGTTCACTAGTTTTTTTTAGCAGGGCCCATAAGGCTATGGTCAAAACTAGTGCACTATGTGGGGGATAGGGTGCCATTTGAGATGCAGTCATTTCGGTGGAGGTAGTGTAATGGAGATATGCTCAGCTGGCTACAGCATTCAGACACGCGTGAATTAGAGGTGGTTTTATTACCAAGGTCTGCTTGATGCTATCTGCTGTATTATACAGATCTCCTAGAGAGAGAGAGAGAGAGATTGAGGCTTGATATAATATTTATTTTCTGTCTCTGCATTCCAAATGGCACCCTATTCCCTATATAGTGCACAACTTCCGACCAGAGCCCTGTGTAATAAATAGGCAATAGGGTGCCATTTGGGACGTATCTTAAGATATCTTAAGTCAGTTAAGAACAAATTATTATTTATAATGACGGCCTACACCGGCCAAACGCTGGTGCCAATTGTGCGCCGCCCTATGGGACTCCCAATCACGGCCGGTTGTGATACGGCCCGGAATCGAACCAGAGGGGGTCTGTAGTGACGCCTCAAGCACTGAGATGCAGTGCCTTAAGACCGCTGCGCCACTCGGGAGCCCGGATAAAGTGAGAGGAAGAGAGAAGCTCCGGATTCTCGAATAACCTTCTACAGCTACTGAACAGCCATCGCTCTGATGCTCCCAATGTAAACTCACTGGTAGAATGATAATTATTCAAAGGCACTGAAGGTCACTTCTCATTTTGACAGAGAGACACATCAGTATTGCGTCCCCAAATGACACCCCTATTCCCTACAGATGGTCAAAAGGGCCTGGTCAAAAGGCCTGTTAAAAAGGGCCTGGTCAAAAGGGCCTGGTCAAAAGGGCCTGGTCAAAAGGGCCTGGTCAAAAGTAGCTTAGGGCCCCATTTTGGGACACATCCCAGCTGTGTGAGCCGAGGAATACGTCCTGCCCAATCATAGACAGGTACTTAGCGTCAACAGTGGCTGTCTGACATGATGAAAGATAACGTTACAGGAGAAAGTCAGGTAGAGTTAGTTGAAGTTGTTATAGGGCTGAGAAACAGCGCTGAGAAATAGAGAAATACTTATTCATAAATGTCAAAGTAACATCAAGATACTTTCTGTCACATTAAGTTCATGATAGGGAAATGTCAAGATGTCAAGATGTCCCACTTTCTTTTATTTCCATGTGAGCAGGCATCCTCCTCCGTTTCTGCTTCTGTTAAATGTCAAATATACTTTGCTTGTATCCCAAATGGCACCCTATAACCTACGTACAGTGAGCAGTGTATATATACAGTGGGGAGAACAAGTATTTGATACACTGCCGATTTTGCAGGTTTTCCTACTTACAAAGCATGTAAAGGTCTGTAATTTTTATCATAGGTACACCTCAACTGTGAAAAAAAAATCCAGAAAATCACATTGTATGATTTTTAAGTAATTAATTTGCATTTTATTGCATGACATAAGTATTTGATACATCAGAAAAGCAGAACTTAATATTTGGTACAGAAACCTTTGTTTGCAATTACAGAGAGCATACGTTTCCTGTAGGTCTTGACCAGGTTTGCACACACTGCAGCAGGGATTTTTGCCCACTCCTCCATACAGACCTTCTCCAGATCCTTCAGGTTTCGGGGCTGTCGCTGGGCAATACGGACTTTCAGCTCCCTCCAAAGATGTTCTATTGGGTTCAGGTCTGGAGACTGGCTAGGCCACTCCAGGACCTTGAGATGCTTCTTACGGAGCCACTCCTTAGTTGCCCTGGCTGTGTGTTTCGGGTCGTTGTCATGCTGGAAGACCCAGCCACGACCCATCTTCAATGCTCTTACGGAGGGAAGGAGGTTGTTGGCCAAGATCTCGCGATACATGGCCCCATCCATCCTCCCCTCAATACGGTGCAGTCGTCCTGTCCCTTTTACAGAAAAGCATCCCCAAAGAATGATGTTTCCACCTCCATGCTTCACGGTTGGGATGGTGTTCTTGGGGTTGTACTCATCCTTCTTCTTCCTCCAAACACGGCGAGTGGAGTTTAGACCAAAAAGCTCTATTTTTGTCTCATCAGACCACATGACCTTCTCACATTCCTCCTCTGGATCATCCAGATGGTCATTGGCAAACTTCAGACGGGCCTGGACATGCGCTGGCTTGAGCAGGGGGACCTTGGGTGCGCTGCAGGATATAAATCCATGACGGCGTAGTGTGTTACTAATGGTTTTCTTTGAGACTGTGGTCCCAGCTCTCTTCAGGTCATTGACCAGGTCCTGCCGTGTAGTTCTGGGCTGATCCCTCACCTTCCTCATGATCATTGATGCCCCACGAGGTGAGATCTTGCATGGAGCCCCAGACCGAGGGTGATTGACCGTTATCTTGAACTTCTTCCATTTTCTAATAATTGCGCCAACAGTTGTTGCCTTCTCACCAAGCTGCTTGCCTATTGTCCTGTAGCCCATCCCAGCCTTGTGCAGGTCTACAATTTTATCCCTGATGTCCTTACACAGCTCTCTGGTCTTGGCCATTGTGGAGAGGTTGGAGTCTGTTTGATTGAGTGTGTGGACAGGTGTCTTTTATACAGGTAACGAGTTCAAACAGGTGCAGTTAATACAGGTAATGAGTGGAGAACAGGAGGGCTTCTTAAAGAAAAACTAACAGGTCTGTGAGAGCCGGAATTCTTACTGGTTGGTAGGTGATCAAATAGTTATGTCATGCAACAAAATGCAAATTAATTACTTAAAAATCATACAATGTGATTTTCTGGATTTTTGTTTTAGATTCCGTCTCTCACAGTTGAAGTGTACCTATGATAAAAATTACAGACCTCTACATGCTTTGTAAGTAGGAAAACCTGCAAAATCGGCAGTGTATCAAATACTTGTTCTCCCCACTGTATATAGTGCACTACTTATGCCCAGAGTACTGCACTATACCGGTGATATGGTGCCATTTGGGAAGCAGACTTTTTAAAGAAGACAAAAGACTATTATTATTCCCCCGAGCATCTAACCTGTCTGAAGTTATTCATCACAGCTTGTGTTTGACCTGCTAAAGCCTAATACATGTTCATTTGCAATTCATCTAATCTAATTAGTGACAGAATTAATACCCCTAATAAAAACAATATCATAACCTTAAAAAGATAATGTGCTCATTGTAAATATTCACATTGAACCAGGAATTAAAGCGATATCTACAATACCAGAGTACAGACGTAGAATTTTTTTTAACATTTACATTTTTAGTCATTTAGCAGACGCTCTTATCCAGAGCGATTTACAGGAGCAATTAGGGTTAAGTGCCTTGCTCAAGGGCACATCGACATATTTTTCACCTAGTCGGCTCGGGGATTAGAACCAGCGACCTTTCGGTTACTGGCACAACGCTCTTACCCACTAAGCTACCTACCTGCTACCTAATAGCAATTGATATCAGTGATATCAGAGAACACCTGTCTCTCCACTCTCTAATTGTTTATTTCCCCAGCCTGCTACAATACATTGCTGTGAATTGATCATTAATTATTAGCACCTCTTTGTAGTTTGATTTTGGCGAACATGTCGAACATGTCATCATTAAACAGTACAGCCAAGTTAACACTATCAGTCCCGAGACCCCAGCAAAAAATGTATTTTCATTTAACTGACTTTCATTCATCTGCATGTCCAGCCCTTATATTTAGCCTCACAGTTAAGTGTTTCACAATTTTATTTTCAGGATAACAAGGGCTACACGTAGAACACGAAAACAATTCGATATAAATAGTTGCATTCATGTCATTAAAGAAAATAAAGTCAACCATTGCAAAAACCTGATCAAAATGAATTTATGAGAATGCTGCAAGTACTGAAATAGTTTGCTGACTGTGAAATTAATATCCAACTAGTTAGTGACAACTGCGTGGAGTTTGGACTTTGTGACAGAAACTATGTGGATTTATTACACTAGGATTTTTATAGACACTATGTCCTATGATCTTCTATGATTTTCTATGATTTCCTATGCTCTTCTATGATTTTCTATTATCTTCTATGATTTCATATGATCTTCTATGATTTCCTATGATTTTCTGTGATATTCTGTGAACTTCTATGATCTTCTATGATTTCCTATGATCTTCTATGATTTTCTATGATTTTCTATGATCTTCTATGATCTTCTATGATTTTCTATGATTTCCTATGATTTCCTATGATATTCTATGATCTTCTATGATTTTCTATGATCTTCTATGATCTTCTATGATTTTCTATGCAGAAAAACCCCTTCTAACGACTATTGTATAGCTTGTGAGTGTCATAGAGCAACACCTGTGCGTGTCGGTGAGTCTCAGCTGTTCACAGGCAGCTTTTAATAGTTCGTAGGTCAAACCATTCGGACTCTACGGACATTTTCATAAAAATACCTGTCCTCTGGCCCCTTTCAGGATCCGCCCTCGTCTCACAAACACCGGTCTAGCTCAGGCCCCATCAATCACGCAGACTAGTGGTTGGTGTCTACGGATGCAGAAGAAATAGACTAATACAATGCAGTAGTGGTGCTTGGGTAAAATCACTGGGGAAGCCAAGCCAGAAAGGAAAGCCATATTACAACCTGTTGTGTTGTGGTAATTGCATTGTTTTCTCCATAACCTGTTAGAGAAATGGCGGCGAAGAAATGGTGCCGTTTTAAGGCCCTCTAACCAATTGCACTATTATGTGTGTTTTTTCACGTTATTTGTAATTTATTCTGTACATAATGTTTCTGCCACGGTCTCTTATGACCAAAAAGAGCTTCTGGATATCAGGACAGCGATTACTCACCTAGTATTGGACGAAGATTTTGTTCTTCAACGAGTCGGACACAAAGGATATCCTACAGACACCCGACAAGGCCCAAAATCCCCGTCATTCGCAGGAGAAAGAGACGTACATGGACGTAGGTCGGGGTGCCTTGTAAGGATCCGACGGCGAGCGAGTAAACTGCCATCAATCCTATTAGGCAACGTTCAATCATTTGAAAATAAATTAGACGACCTAAGATTACGGTTATCCTACCAATGGGAAATTAAAAACGTTAATATTTTATGTTTCACCGAGTCGTGGCTGAACGACGACATGGATAACATACAGCTGGTGGGATATACGCTACATCGGCAGGATAGAATGGCTGACTCCGGTAAGACAAGGGGTGGGGGTCTGTGTATATTTGTAAACAACAGCTGGTGCACAAAATCAAATACTAAGGAAGTCTCGAGGTTTTGCTCGCCTGAGGTAGAGTATCTCATGATAAGCTGTAGACCACACTATTTACCAAGAGAGTTTTCATCTATATTTTTTGTAGCTGTCTATTTACCACCACAAACCGATGCTGGAACTAAGATTGCACTGAATGAGCTGTATAAGGCCATAAGTAAACAGGAAAATGCTCATCCAGAGGCAGCGCTCCTAGTGGCCGGGGACTTTAATGCAGGGAAACTTAAATCCGTTCTACCTCATTTCTACCAGCATGTTAAATGTGCAACCAGAGGGAAGAAACTTTAGACCACCTTTACTCCACACACAGAGACACGTACAAAGCTCTCCCTCACCCTCCATTTGGCAAATCTGACCATAACTCTATCCTCCTGATTCCTGTTTATAAGAAAAAACTAAAGCAGGAAGCACCAGTGACTCGGTTAATAAGGAAGTGGTCAGATGATGCAGATGCTAAGCTACAGGACTGTTTTGCTAGCACAGACTGGAATATGTTCCGGGATTCTTCCTATAGCATTGAGGAGTACACCACATCAGTCACTGGCTTCATCAATAAATGCATCGTCCCCACAGTGACCGTACGTACATACCCCAACCAGAAGCCATGGATTACAGGCAACATCCACACTGAGCTAAAGGGTAGAGCTGACACCTTCAAGGAGTGGGACTCTAACCCGGACGCTTTTAAGAAATCCCGCTATGCCCTTCGATGTGCCATCAAACAGGCAAAGAATCAATACAGGACTAGGATTGAATCGTACTACACTGGCTCCGATGCTCGTCGGATGTGGCAGGGCTTGAAAACTATTACAGACTACAACGGGAAGCACAACCCAGTGACACAACCCTACCAGACGAGCTAAATCACATCTATGCTCGCTTCGAGGCAATCAACACTGAAGCATGCATGAGAGCAACAGCTGTTCCGGATGACTATGTGATCAAGCTCTCTGTAGCCAATGTGAGTAAGCCCTTTAAACAGGTCAACATTCAAAAGGCTGCAGGGCCAGACGGATTACCAGGATGTGTACTCCGAGCATGCGCTGACCAACTGGCAAGTGTCTTCACTGACATTTTCAACATGTCCCTGACTGAGTCTGTAATACCAACATGTTTCAAGCAGACCACCATAGTTCCTGTGCTCAAGAGCACTAAGATAACCTGCCTAAATGACTACCGACCCGTAGCACTCACGTCTGTAGGCATGAAGTGCTTTGAAAGGCTGGTCATGGCTCACAATACCATTGTGTGTGCTCAAGAGCACTAAGATAACCTGCCTTTCATGTCAAAAAATTTATAAATTGATTTGCATTTTAATGAGGGAAATAAGTATTTGACCCCCTCTCAATCAGAAAGAGTTCTGGCTCCCAGGTGTATTTTATACAGGTAACGAGCTGAGATTAGGAGCACACTCTTAAAGGGAGTGCTCCTAATCTCAGCTTGTTACCTGTATAAAAGACACCTGTCCACAGAAGCAATCAATCAATCAGATTCCAAACTCTCCACCATGGCCAACACCAAAGAGCTCTCCAAGGATGTCAGGGACAAGATTGTAGACCTACACAAGGCTGGAATGGGCTACAAGACCATCGCCAAGCAGCTTGGTGAGAAGGTGACAACAGTTGTTGCGATTATTCGCAAATGGAAGAAACACAAAAGAACACAATCTCCCTCGGCCTGGGGCTCCATGCAAGATCTCACCTCGTGGAGTTGCAATGATCATGAGAACGGTGAGGAATCAGCCCAGAACTACACAGGAGGATCTTGTCAATGATCTCAAGGCAGCCGGGACCATAGTCACCAAGAAAACAATTGGTAACACACTACGCCGTGAAGGACTGAAATCCTGCAGCGCCCGCAAGGTCCCCCTGCTCAAGAAAGCACATATACATGCCTGTCTGGATAAGATAAGAGCGTCTGCTAAATGACGTAAATGTAAATGTAAATGTACAAAGAGGAGTGGGAAAAAATCCTTCCTGAGATGTGTGCAAACCTGGTGGCCAACTACAAGAAACGTCTGACCTCTGTGATTGCCAACAAGGGTTTTGCCACTAAGTACTAAGTCATGTTTTGCAGAGGGGTCAAATACTTATTTCCCTCATTAAAATGCAAATCAATTTATAACATTTTTGACATGTGTTTTTCTGGATTTTTTTGTTGTTATTCTGTCTCTCACTGTTCAAATAAACCTACCATTAAAATTATAGACTGATCATTTCTTTGTCAGTGGGCAAACGTACAAAATCAGCAGGGGATCAAATACTTTTTTCCCTCACTGTATAACCTCCCTACTGTTATTTTATTTTACTGCTGCTCTTTAATTATTTGCTATTTTTATTTTTTATTTTCTTAAACTGCGTTGTTGGTTATGGGCTTCTAAGTAAGCATTGTATTCGGCACATGTGGCAAATGATTTGATTTGATTTCACATGTCTTGACACAGTGATATATAGGCCTAAGGCCGAGACAATAAGAAGACACAGTGGCAGAATAAATTCAACCACACCTTTGTTTCATCAGAAAAATTGGAGAGCAACCTCTGTCCGGTGAAGTCCACAAAGCATATTGCATTTAACAAACAGTTAATGTTTCCTACATATTTTGACTATTAAACAACTATTGATTTAGAACCACGGAGAGTTACCGCAAATCGCAAAGAAATCAGGAGCTGCCTCCACTATTCCAGCACCATTTCAACGTCAACATTATCTAATGACCTATGCTTAGTCTAATACAGTGACAACTAAAAGATTCCAAAAAACAATTTAGTCCAATCAACGTAAGCTAAATATCATGTGGCTGTCCATGGTACTGATTTCTGTGTCTGTGTAAGTAGAAAAAACATGTTGACTCACCCTACTTGTAGAGAAATACCAATGCCATCCTCCTCTCTTTCATGTTGACTGTCATACAGTACATGCTTTTAGTTTTAGTTGTCCAAGGATACCTGGCTAAAATGCTTGCTCGCTAGCCTAACTTCCTTTTCCTAAATGTTTCCCCATTTTATTTTCCTGTTTATACTAAATGTATTATTACTGAATGTGTTATTACTGAACTTATTATTACTGAATGTGTTATTACTGAACATTTATTACTGAATGTGTTATTACTGAACATTTATTACTGAATGTGTTATTACTGAACGTATTATTACTGAATGTGTTATTACTGAATGTATTATTACTGAATGTGTTATTACTGAACTTATTATTACTGAATGTGTTATTACTGAACTTATTATTCCTGAATGTATTACTGAATGTGTTATTACTGAATGTGTTATTACTGAATGTGTTATTACTGAATGTGTTATTACTGAACGTATTATTACTGAATGTGTTATTACTGAATGTATTATTACTGAATGTGTTATTACTGAATGTGTTATTACTGAACGTATTATTACTGAATGTGTTATTACTGAACCTATTATTACTGAATGTGTTATTACTTAACCTCTTACTGTTGTGTTTATCTTGTGAGTGGCAGCCTACAGGTACATGTTTTATAAACATATACATTGAAATGGATAATATAACCTGTTTACTATAATGTCCTATGAGCCTGTGTCCCAAATTACTGCATCCACTACTTTATAGAGCACTACCTATGGGCTCTCGTCAAAGGTAGCGCATTATACAGTTGATAGGACGCCATTTGGGTCGCATCCATAGACTTCCTGTTTACCGAAAGGTGGATACCACAGCTCTTGATGTAATTTATGCTACAGATGTTTGCCGCTACCGAGGAGCTCTGCCTTCCTGCCTCCTCTCCTCTGGGGACTCCTGATTAATTTATTTGTGTTTGGATAAGACCTTGTGTCCCCAGCCCTATTAATATTGCTCTTTTGCAGAAGAAGATCATATCTTGGCGAATTGAATATTCACCCTTTTAATAAGTCAAAGCTGCCAGCCTGCCATTACTCCGCTAATACAACTCTATTACTAATGTATTACTAATTTATTACTACTTTTTTTACTACTTTTATTAATAGTGGAGTAATAGAGTACTAAGGATTGTGTTTTGTTTTTTGTGTATTGTTGTATATAATACTATGTATTTTAATATGATAACGTGTATTTTAATGTGTATATGAATGTGTAGTTAAATGTGTTTGTTGTATTTTGATGTGTATTGTGGTGTTATACAGGGCTCATCTGGAAAAGAGACCATTGACTCCATGTCAAAATAAAGGTTATTAAACACAATTGAGCTGTACCTGTGTCATCCTGTTACTCCTCTATTACTCCACTATTACTATATATTAATATATATTACTCCACTATTACTATATATTACTATTCTATTACTCCACTATTACTATATATTACTATTCTATTACTCCACTATTACTCCTATATTGCTACTCTATTACTCCTCTACTACTCCACTATTATTCTTATATTAATACTATATTACTCCACTATTATTCTTATATTAATACTATATTACTCCACTATTACTCCTATATTAATACTATTTACACATCTATTACTCCACTATTACTCCACTATTACTCCACTATTACACTTATATTAATACTATATTACTCCACTATTACTCCTATAATTAATACTATTTACACCTCTATTACTCCACTATTACTCCACTATTACTCCACTATTACTCCTCTATTACTCCACTATTACTCCTCTATAACTCCTATTACTACTCTATTACTCCATGTTATAGTGGGTGCAGCTAAGTGCTTATGTTAGCTCCTAACAATGTTGTAAAATGTCAAACAGGTACACAAATAATCATAATAATATATTTTTTTTAAAGTGAAAGAACAAGAAGAAATCAGGAAATGTCGTAACAAATCTAATTAACAACCCCAATAGCAATGTAACAGTAATCTAATAACAACCCAATAGCACTGTAACAGTAATCCAATTAACAACCCCAATAGCACTGTAACAGTAATCCAATTAACAACCCAATAGCACTGTAACAGTAATCCAATTAACAACCCAAATAGCACTGTAAAAGTGATCTAATTAACAGCCCAAATAGCGCTGTAACAGTAATCTAATAACAACCCAATAGCACTGTAACAGTAATCCAATTAACAACCCCAATAGCACTGTAACAGTAATCCAATTAACAACCCAATAGCACTGTAACAGTAATCCAATTAACAACCCCAATAGCACTGTAACAGTGATCTAATTAACAACCCCAATAGCACTGTAACAGTAATCTAATAACAACCCAATAGCAATGTAACAGTAATCCAATTAACAACCCCAATAGCACTGTAACAGTAATCCAATTAACAACCCCAATAGCACTGTAACAGTGATCTAATTAACAACCCCAATAGCACTGTAACAGTAATCTAATAACAACCCAATAGCAATGTAACAGTAATCCAATGTCACGATCGTCTTCAAAATGAGCGGACCAAGGCGCAGCGTGATAAGCGTACATACTTTATTATAAAGAAGCGCACACACGAAAACGAAACAAAACACGATCGTAACGTCCTCAGTGACAAAAACACGGAACACTGGAACACAGCAACAACAGGAACAAAAACCCACAACCACAAGGTGAAAAACACACAGTATAAATATGGCTCCCAATCAGAGATAACGAGCCGACAGCTGACACTCGTTACCTCCGATTGGGAGTCACCAGACCAATTACCACAAAACACAAACAAATGAAACACACCCATACCCAACACCACCAAAAGAAATACAACCCTGGCTCTAATTACACAGTCCCGGAGCCAGAGTGTGACAGTACCCCCCCCCAAAGGCGCGGACTCCGACCGCGCCTAACCCAAAAAATGGGGAGGGCTGGGTGGGTGTTGCTCCACGGAGGCGGCTCTGGCACTGGTCGTGGTCCCCACCCCACCATAGTCACTACCCACTTAAGTAGCCTCCTCCAATTGACCACCCTACATCCTAACCCACCTGGATTAAGGGGCAGCACCGGACTAAGAGGCAGCACCGGACTAAGGGGCAGCACCGGACTAAGGGACAGCACCAGGATAAGAAGCAGCACCGAGCTAAGGGGCAGCACCGGACTAAGGGGCAGCACCAGGATAAGGGACAGCACCAGGATAAGGAGCAACACCGAGCTAAGGGGCAGCACCGGACTAAATGGCGGATCCTGGCTGGCTGGCTCTGGCAGATCCTGGCTGGACGGCTCTGGCGGATCCCGGCTGGACGGCTCTGGCGGATCCCGGCTGGACGGCTCTGGCGGATCCCGGCTGGACGGCTCTGGCCGATCCCGGCTGGACGGCTCTGGCGGATCCCGGCTGGACGGCTCTGGCGGATCCCGGCTGGACGGCTCTGGCGGATCCTGGCTGGACGGCTCATGGCTGGCTGACGGATCTGGCTGCTCATGGCTGGCTGACGGATCTGGCTGCTCATGGCTGGCTGGCGGATCTGGCTGCTCATGGCTGGCTGACGGATCTGGCTGCTCATGGCTGGCTGACGGATCTGGCTGCTCATGGCTGGCTGACGGATCTGGCTGCTCATGGCTGGCTGACGGATCTGGCTGCTCATGGCCGGCTGACGGATCTGGCTGCTCATGGCCGACTGACGGATCTGGCTGCTCATGGCCGGCTGACGGATCTGGCTGCTCATGGCCGGCTGACGGATCTGGCTGCTCATGGCCGGCTGACGGATCTGGCTGCTCATGGCTGGCTGACGGATCTGGCTGCTCATGGCTGGCGGAAGGCTCTGGCTGATCCTGTCTGGCGGAAGGCTCTGGCTGATCCTGTCTGGCAGAAGGCTCTGGCTGATCCTGTCTGGCAGAAGGCTCTGGCTGATCCTGTCTGGCAGAAGGCTCTGGCTGATCCTGTCTGGCAGAAGGCTCTGGCTGATCCTGTCTGGCGGAAGGCTCTAGCGGCTCCGGTCTGGCGGACGGCTCTGATGGCTCATGGCAGACGGGCGGCTTTGCAGGCTTTGGGCAGACGGGCAGTTCAGGCCCCGTTGGGCAGACGGCAGACTCTGGCCGTCTGAGGCGCACCGTAGGCCTGGTGCGTGGTGCCTGAACTGGAGGTACCGGGCTGAGGACACGCATCTCAGGGCTAGTGCGGGGAGAAGCAACAGGGCATGCTGGACCCTGGGGACGCACATACGGCCTAGTGCGTGGTGCCGGAACTGGTGGTCCCGGGCTGAGGACACGCATCTCAGGGCTAGTGCGGGGAGTAGCAACAGGGCATGCTGGACCCTGGGGACGCACATACGGCCTAGTACGTGGTGCCGGAACTGGTGGTCCCTGGCTGAGGACACGCATCTCAGGGCTAGTGCGGGGAGCAGCAACAGGACGCACAGGACTCTGGGGACACACAGGAGGCTTGGTGCGAATAGCAGGAACGGGCTGGACCAGGCTGGCGACTCGCACCCCGTAGGCTTCGTACGTGGCACAGGAACCGGCCGGGCTGGGCTGGCGACGCACACCGTAGGTTTCCTACGTGGCGCAGGAACAGGCCGGGCTGGGCTGGCGACGCACACCGTGGGCTTGATGCGTGGAGTAACAACAGGCCGGTCCGTACTGGGAACACACACCACTGGCCTTAACCGGGGCTCAGGAACGGGCCGGACCGGACTGGTAACACACCTCAGTCTCTCACGCCGTGCCACAACAACTTCCCTCCCTCTACTCGCCAATGGCTCCCGTACTCCGGTAGCCTTCTCTCCACGTCTACCTGTGGCAGCCTCCTGCTGCCCAGCCGCCCAAGTCATGTGCCCCCCCCAAAAAATTTCTTGGGGTTGCCTCTCGTCCACGGGCTTCCAGCCTCGCCTCCGTGCTGCCTCCTCATACCACCTCCTCTCGGCTTTGGCTGCCTCCAGCTCTTCACGAGGGCGGCGATATTCTCCCGGTTGTGCCCAAGGACCCTCTCCAGCCAGTATCTCCTCCCATGTCCATGAATCCTTTACAGGTGGATACTGTTGCCCGCTTGACACGCCGCTTGGTCCTTTGATGGTGGGTTTTTCTGTCACGATCGTCTTCAAAATGAGCGGACCAAGGCGCAGCGTGATAAGCGTACATACTTTATTATAAAGAAGCGCACACACGAAAACGAAACAAAACACGATCGTAACGTCCTCAGTGACAAAAACACGGAACACTGGAACACAGCAACAACAGGAACAAAAACCCACAACCACAAGGTGAAAAACACACAGTATAAATATGGCTCCCAATCAGAGATAACGAGCCGACAGCTGACACTCGTTACCTCCGATTGGGAGTCACCAGACCAATTACCACAAAACACAAACAAATGAAACACACCCATACCCAACACCACCAAAAGAAATACAACCCTGGCTCTAATTACACAGTCCCGGAGCCAGAGTGTGACATCCAATTAACAACCCCAATAGCAATGTAACAGTAATCTAATTAACAACCAAAATAGCACTCTAACCAGTAATCTAATTAATAGCCCAAATAGCACTGTAGCATAATCTAATTAACAACACAAATAGCGCTGTAACAGTAATCTAATTAACAACCCCAATAGCACTGTAACAGTAATCCAATTAACAACCCAAATAGCACTGTAACAGTAATCTAATTAACAACCCCAATAGCACTGTAACAGTAATCCAATTAACAACCCAATAGCACTGTAACAGTAATCCAATTAACAACCCAATAGCACTGTAACAGTAATCCAATTAACAACCCAATAGCACTGTAACAGTAATCTAATTAACAACCCAATAGCACTGTAACAGTAATCTAATTAACAACCCAATAGCACTGTAACAGTAATCTAATTAACAACCCCAATAGCACTGTAACAGTAATCTAATTAACAACCCAAATAGCACTCTAACCAGTAATCTAATTAACAACCAAAATAGCGCTGTAACAGTAATCTAATTAACAACCCAAATATCACAGTAACAGTCATCCGGATGAAATTCATACGTATCTACACTGGATGAATTTACACAATATATATTAGTAATGATACAGTATGTACTATATCACAACATATCATGCTATACAGTGACCACAACGTTACTGTAGAATACGGAACCCTTATATTTGCCTTCCGACTTTGATCGACAGGCTGTCATTTCCTAACAGTACTGTAAGACACAGCTCAATAGTAGTAGCAGTGACTCTCTGTCAGGGAACATAGAGGATCAACAAAATACAGCATCTGAACACTGTAGAGCTCAATGACAAGGCATGAAATAGCTCCTCTCAGTTCTGAAACGAATGCTTTTAGTGAGAGAGAGAGAGAGAGAGAGAGAGAGAGAGCGCGAGAGAGAGAGAGAGCGCGAGAGAGAGAGCGAGAGACAGAGACAGAGACAGAGAGAGACAGAGAGACAGAGAGACACAGAGACAGAGACAGAGAGAGAGAGAGAGAGAGAGAGAGAGAAGAGAGAGAAGAGAAGAGAGAGAGAGAGAGAGAGAGAAGAGAGAGAGAGAGAGAGAGACAGAGAGAGAGACGAGCGAGAGCAGAGAGAGGAAAGAGAGAGAGAGAGAGAGAGAGAGAGAGAGAGACAGAGAGAGAGAGAGAGACGAGAGAGAGAAAAGAGAGAGGAGCGAGAGAGACAGAGAGAGAGACAGAGAGAGAGAGAGAGAGAGAGAGAGAGAGAGAGGAGAGAGAGCAGAGAGAGAGAAGGAAGAGAGAGGAGAGAGAGAGAGAGAGACAGAGCAGAGAGCGGAGAGGAGAGACAGAGAGAGAGAGAGAGAGAAGAGAGGAGAGACAGAGAGCGAGAGAGAGAGAGAGGACATCTGCATCTTACTGTGAGATGAAAGAGATTGAATATGTGTCCCAAATGGCACCATATTCGTTCATAGTGCACTACTACCGTAGGGCTCTGGACAAAAGGAGTGCACAAGAAGATAATATGGTGCCATTTGGGTTCCAGACTGATAGAAATGAGCCTTTGAGGGAGCAGTTTATAGTTTGGTTATCAGTCCCAGCCCTGTGTAATGGTGAGGGGAGAGTTGGTCATCAGTCCCAGCCCTGTGTAATGGTGAGGGGAGAGTTGGTTATCAGTCCCAGCCCTGTGTAATGGTGAGGGGAGAGTTGGTTATCAGTCCCAGCCCTGTGTAATGGTGAGGGGAAGTTGGTTATCAGTCCCAGCCCTGTGTAATGGTGAGGGGAGATCAGCTATAGTTGGTTGTCAGCCCCAGCCCAGTCCCCAGTCCCAGCCCTGTGTAATGGTAAATGTATTTAAAATTGGCCTACTGGATCAATTCTAATGATGACGGCTCTCCCTCCTATTATCAGACCTGTGGTTGGAAGCTTTTTTCTGGGATCAATTATTTTCCTGTTGTGTTACATTGAGGTATTGATGGGTGTTCAAGGCTGAGGTAAAGGAACACACCCACACACACACACACACCTACATGCACACACGCACACAAACACACACACAAATGTTGATATAATAACCATCATATCGAAGCAAACTTGGAGTCAATCGATGACTCTGGAAAGCATGCAGTTTATTATGCTAGAGATGAAATAAGTTTGATGCTGCTTTCTAAAAATTATGGAGGGTCTTATTCTGGTGACATGATGACCGATGCTTGACTGCCGTGGAAATGCGATGGAATCCCATTGAACTTTAGATGTTTATTTTGTACATGAAATCTTTAGCGAAAATCTAAATGCTGTGTGCACAACGTCATCACACACTGACTTTTATCTGCAACAAGTCAGTTTGGTGGAAACACCACTGATGGGATGATGCACACATTTTCTTTATGCAGACTTTAGAATATTCCCATGAAAATCTGTCGCCAAATGGATGGAAACCTTCTGAGGACCATGTGGTTATAAACGTTATAGACTGTTGGGATATTAATAATGAGAAGTAACTTTATAACCTAGACAGTAATGTTATAAACTAGACATTAATGTTAAAAACTACACAGTAATGTTAAAAACTAGACAGTAATGTTAAAAACTAGACAGTAATGTTATAAACTAGACAGTAACATTATAAACTAGACAGTAATGTTATAAACTAGACAGTAATGTTATAAACTAGACAGTAATGTTAGAAACAAGGTACCTTCAGGCGTTTGGAAATTGTTCCCAAGGATGAACCAGACTTGTGGAGGTGTACAATTTATTTTCTGAGGTCTTGGCTGATTTCTTATGATTTTCCCATGATATCAAGCAAAGAGGCACTGAGTTTGAAGGTAGGCCTTGAAATACATCCACAGGTACACCTCCAATTGACTCAAATGATGTCAATTAGTATATCAGAAGCTTCTAAAGCCATGACATCATTTTCTGGAATTTTCCAAGCTGTTTAAAGGCACAGTCAACTTAGTGTATGTAAACTTCTGACCCACTGGAATTGTGATACAGTGAATTATATGTGAAACAATCTGTCTGTAAACAATTGTTGGAAAAATTACTTGTGTCATGCACAAAGTAGATGTCCTAACCGACTTGCCAAAACTATAGTTTGTTAACAAGAAATGTGTGGAGTGGTTGAAAAACGAGTTTTAATAACTCCAACCTATCGATATGGAACGCTAGTAGGAAGACTTCCAGTTTGGTAGAGTGCCATTTCCATTCCAATTTTCTGGAAGCTTGCTTCAGGGCTCGGGTATTTTCTGTATACCATGGCACAAATTTCTTGTGACAAATTTATTTTTGTTTTTAGGGGTGCGACTGCATCTAGGGTATTACGCAAGGTTAAATTTAGATCCTCGGTTAGGTGGTTAATCGATTTTTGTACTCCGACGTCCTTGGGTAAGTGGAGGGAGTCTGGAAGGGCATCTAGGAATCTGTGGGTTGTCAGAGAATTTATAGCACGGCTTTTGATGATCCTTGGTTGGGGTCTGAGCAGATTATTTGCTTCGATTACAAAAGTAATAAGATGGTGGTCCGATAGTCCAGGATTATTAGGAAAAACATTTAGATCCACAATATTTATTCCACAGGACAAAACTAGATTCAGGGCAATGAGTAGGTCCGGAGACATGTTGGACAAAACCCACTGAGTTTTTGATGGCTCCGAAAGCCTTTTGGATTGGGTCTATGGACTTTTCTAGATGTGTGAAAGTTAGTGTAAAAGCTAATGATCCATCATGTATGACATTCCTGGGAGTGTGTAAACTTACATTTTGTATTACCATATCACTTGTGTATGTTCTCTATAGTTACAGTGGGGAAAAAAAGTATTTAGTCAGCCACCAATTGTGCAAGTTCTCCTACTTAAAAATATGAGAGAGGCCTGTAATTTTCATCATAGGTACACGTCAACTATGACAGACAAAATGAGAAAAATAAATCCCGAAAATCACATTGTAGGATTTTTAATGAATTTATTTGCAAATTATGGTGGAAAATAAGTATTTGGTCAATAACAAAAGTTTCTCAATACTTTGTTATATACCCTTTGTTGGCAATGACACAGGTCAAACGTTTTCTGTAAGTCTTCACAAGGTTTTCACACACTGTTGCTGGTATTTTGGCCCATCCCTCCATGCAGATCTCCTCTAGAGCAATGATGTTTTGGGGTTGTCGCTGGGCAACACAGACTTTCAACTCCCTCCAAAGATTTTCTACGGGGTTGAGATCTGGAGACTGGCTAGGCCACTCCAGGACCTTGAAATGCTTCTTACGAAGCCACTCCTTCGTTGCCCGGGTGGTGTGTTTGGGATCATTGTCATGCTGAAAGACCCAGCCACGTTTCATCTTCAATGCCCTTGCTGATGGAAGGAGGTTTTCACTCAAAATCTCACGATACATGGCCCCATTCATTCTTTCCTTTACACGGATCAGTTGTCCTGGTCCCTTTGCAGAAAAACAGCCCCAAAGCATGATGTTTCCACCCCCATGCTTCACAGTAGGTATGTTGTTCTTTGGATGCAACTCAGCATTCTTTGTCCTCCAAACACGGCGAGTTGAGTTTTTACCAAAAAGTTATATTTTGGTTTCATCTGACCATATGACATTCTCCCAATCCTCTTCTGGATCATCCAAATGCACTCTAGCAAACTTCAGACGGGCCTGGACATGTACTGGCTTAAGCAGGGGAACACGTCTGGCACTGCAGGATTTGAGTCCCTGGCGGCGTAGTGTGTTACTGATGGTAGGCTTTGTTACTTTGGTCTCAGCTCTCTGCAGGTCATTCACTAGGTCCCCCCGTGTGGTTCTGGGATTTTTGCTCACAGTTCTTGTGATCATTTTGACCCCACGGGGTGAGATCTTGCGTGGAGCCCCAGATCGAGGGAGATTATCAGTGGTCTTGTATGTCTTCCATTTCATAATAATTGCTCCCACAGTTGATTTCTTCAAACCAAGCTGCTTACCTATTGCAGATTCAGTCTTCCCAGCCTGGTTTACAATTGCAGGTCTACAATTTTGTTTCTGGTGTCCTTTGACAGCTCTTTGGTCTTGGCCATAGTGGAGTTTGGAGTGTGACTGTTTGAGGTTGTGGACAGGTGTCTTTTATACTGATAACAAGTTCAAACAGGTGCCATTAATACAGGTAACGAGTGGAGGACAGATGATCCTCTTAAAGAAGAAGTTACAGGTCTGTGAGAGCCAGAAATGTTGCTTGTTTGTAGGTGACCAAATACTTATTTTCCACCATAATTTGCTAATAAATTCATTAAAAATCCTACAATGTGATTTTCTGGATTTTTTTTTCTCAATATGTCTGTCATAGTTGACGTGTACCTATGATGAAAATTACAGGCCTCTCTCATCTTTTTAAGTGGGAGAACATGCACAATTGGTGGCTGACTAAATACTTTTTTCCCCCACTGTATGTACTTGAAAATGTATCAATTGACCAATTCGGCACATTTGGGCAGACTTGATACAAAATAGTCCAGTATTGCAACGCTTCACTGGATCAATCTGAAACTTTGCACACACACTGCTTCCATCTAGTGGCCAAAATCTAAATTGCGCCTAAACTGAAATATTATATTGTGGCCTTTCTCTAGCATTTCAAAGATCAAGAAAAAAATTAAATAGAAAACGCATGTTTTTTGGTTTGTATTATCTTTTACCAGATCTAATATGTTATATTCTCCTACATTAATTTCACATTTCCACAAACTTCAAAGTGTTTCATTAGGCTTGAGCAATGTTTCAGTCAGGCCAATCACATCAAGATTATGATCAGCAATTAGTTCATTGACTATGACTGCCTTGGAAGTGAGGGATCTAACATTAAGGAGGCATATTTTGAGATGTGAGATATCACAAGCTCTTTCAATAATGACTGGAATGGAGGAGGTCTTTCTTCCAGTGAGATTGCTAAGGCAAACACCGCCATGTATAGTTTTGCTCAACCTAGATCGAGGCACAGAAACTATCTCAATGGGGATAGCTGAGAAGACTACACTGACTGTGCTAGTGGCAGACTCCACTAAGCTGTCAGGCTGGCTAACAGCCTGCTGCCTGGCCTGCACCCTGTCTCATTGGGGAGGCTAACAGCCTGCTGCCTGGCCTGCACCCTGTCTCATTGGGCTGGCTAACAGCCTGCTGCCTGGCCTGCACCCTGTCTCATTGTGGAGCTAGAGGAGTTAGAGCCCTGTCTATGTTGGTAGATAAGATGAGAGCACCCCTCCAGCTAGGATGGAGTCCGTCACTCCTCAGCAGGCCAGGCTTGGTCCTGTAGCACCCCTCCAGCTAGGATGGAGTCCGTCACTCCTCAGCAGGCCAGGCTTGGTCCTGTAGCACCCCTCCAGCTAGGATGGAGTCCATCACTCCTCAGCAGGCCAGGCTTGGTCCTGTAGCACCCCTCCAGCTAGGATGGAGTCCGTCACTCCTCAGCAGGCCAGGCTTGGTCCTGTAGCACCCCTCCAGCTAGGATGGAGTCCATCACTCCTCAGCAGGCCAGGCTTGGTCCTGTAACACCCCTCCAGCTAGGATGGACTCCGTCACTCCTCAGCAGGCCAAACTTGGTCCTGTTTGTGGATGAGTCACAGAAACAAGACAGTAACATTATAAACTAGACAGGAATGGTATAACCTAGTCAGTAATGTTATAAACTAGACAGTATCTTTATAAACTAGACAGTATCTTTATAAACTAGACAGTAATCTTATAACCTAGACAGTACCTTATGAACTAGACAGTAATGTTACAAACTAAACAGCAACGTCATAAACTAGACGGTAATGTTAAAAATAGACAGTAATTATAAAAACCTAGACAGTAACGTTATTTACATTTTACATACATTTACATACATTTTACATTTTCGTCATTTAGCAGACGCTCTTATCCAGAGCGACTTACAAATTGGTGCATTCACCTTATGATAGCCAGTGGGACAACCACTTTACAATATATTTAAAAAATATATTATTTTATTTTATTTTTGGGGGGTGGGGTAGGGGGAGGGTAGAAGGATTACTTTTATCCTATCCCAGGTATTCCTTAAAGAGGTGGGGTTTCAAGTGTCTCCGGAAGGTGGTGAGTGACTCCGCTGTCCTGGCGTTGTGAGGGAGCTTGTTCCACCATTGGGGTGCCAGAGCAGCGAACAGTTTTGACTGGGCTGAGCGGGAACTGTGCTTCTGCAGAGGTAGGGGGGGCAGCAGGCCAGAGGTGGATGAACGCAATGCCCTCGTTTGGGTGTAGGGACTGATCAGAGCCTGAAGGTATGGAGGTGCTGTTCCCCTCACAGCTCCGAAGGCAAGCACCATGGTCTTGTAGCAGATGCAGGCTTCAACTGGAAGCCAGTGGAGTGTGCGGAGGAGCGGGGTGACGTGAGAGAACTTGGGAAGGTTGAACACCAGACGGGCTGCAGCGTTCTGGATGAGTTGTAGGGGTTTAATGGCACAGGCAGGGAGCCCAGCCAACAGCGAGTTGCAGTAATCCAGACGGGAGATGACAAGTGCCTGGATTAGGAACTGTGCCGCTTCCTGTGTAAGGCAGGGTCGTACTCTGCGAATGTTGTAGAGCATGAACCTACAGGATCAGGTCACCGCTTCGATGTTAGCAGAGAACGACAGGGTGTTGTCCAGGGTCACGCCAAGGTTCTTTGCACTCTGGGAGGAGGACACAACAGAGTTGTCAACCGTGATGGCGAGATCATGGAGCGGGCAGTCCTTCCCCGGGAGGAAGAGCAACTCCGTCTTGCCGAGGTTCAGCTTGAGGTGGTGATCCGTCATCCACACTGATATGTCTGCCAGACATGCAGAGATGCGATTCGCCACCTGATTATGAGAAGGGGGAAAGGAGAAGATTAATTGTGTGTCGTCTGCGTAGCAATGATAGGAGAGGCCATGTGAGGATATGACAGAGCCAAGTGACTTGGTGTATAGAGAGAATAGGAGAGGGCCTAGAACTGAGCCCTGGGCGACACCAGTGGTGAGAGCACGTGGTGCGGAGACAGATTCTTGCCACGCCACCTGGTAGGAGCGACCTGTGAGGTAGGACGCAATCCAAGAGTGAGCCGCGCCGGAGATGCCCAACTCGGAGAGGGTGGAGAGGAGGATCTGGTGGTTCACAGTATCAAAGGCAGCAGATAGGTCTAGAAGGATGAGAGCAGAGGCGAGAAAGTTAGCTTTAGCAGTGTGGAGAGCCTCCGTGACACAGAGAAGAGCAGTCTCAGTTGAATGACCAGTCTTGAAACCTGACTGGTTTGGATCAAGAAGGTCATTCTGAGAGAGATAACAAGAGAGTTGGCTAAAGACGGCACACTCAAGAGTTTTGGAGAGAAAAGAAAGAAGGGATACTGGTCTGTAGTTGTTGACATCGGAGGGATCGAGTGTAGGTTTTTTGAGAAGGGGTGCAACTCTCGCTCTCTTGAAGACGGAAGGGACATAGCCAGTGGTCAAGGATGAGTTGATGAGCGAGGTGAGGTTAGGGAGAAGGTCTCCGGAAATGGTCTGGAGAAGAGAGGAGGGGATAGGGTCAAGCGGGCAGGTTGTTGGGCGGCCGGCCGTCACAAGTCGCAAGATTTTATCTGGAGAGAGAGGGGAGAAAGAAGTCAAAGCATAGGGTAGGGCAGTGTGAGCAGGACCAGTGGTGTCATTTGACTTAATAAATGAGGATAGGATGTCATCAACCTTCTTTTCAAAATGGTTGACGATGCATTTAGACCTACAATCTAAATGCATGGTTTAAGCTTTACTCTACACATATAAAGAAGAAGCCAAGCTTACCTCCCCGCTTAGAGGAACACAACCTCACCCCATCGCTCCTCAGTGATAAACTAGACATTAATGTTATAACCTAGACAGTATCTTTATAAACTAGACAGTAACGTTATAAAGATATTGATAAATCTTTGTTCTCTTCCTGTAATAATAATAATAATAATAATAATAATAATATTTTATTTGTAGAGCTTTTCACTTACAGACACAATCCATAAAGCACTTAAGTATTATGATCAACAGTATTACTCATTATGTTTTACTCATTATGTTTTACTCATTATGGTTTACTCATTATGGTTTACTCATTATGGTTTACTCATTATGTTTTACTCTGTAACACTTTACACGGTCATAACCATGTCATAATAAGGTCATAACAGCCATGGCCTGTCATAATAAGGTCATAACAGCCATGGCCTGTCATAATAAGGTCATAACAGCCATGGCCTGTCATAATAAGGTCATAACAGCCATGGCCTGTCATAATAAGGTCATAACAGCCATGGCCTGTCATAATAAGGTCATAACAGCCATGTCCTGTCATAATAAGGTCATAACAGCCATGGCCTGTCATAATAAGGTCATAACAGCCATGGCCTGTCATAATAAGGTCATAACACTGTCATGACGTATTTCTTGACCTGTTTTGACATATAGTGCATTATTTTATGGCTAGTTATGACACCTATATCAGAGTGTGAAAACACCTACCCCCAATGCTCTGTTGCTGATGACTGGGATGAATGCGGGAGCAGATTTCAGGAGCAGGACAAGACACCCTCTTTCTGACTGATGACTGATATAAGGGCCTGTAGGTGACAGGCCTATCTGCCTTATATGATTATGATGGTCATAATGCTTCATGACAGTGTCATAAATTGCACTTTCTTAGTCCAAGTAAAGTGACACAGGATGGTCATAATGCTTCATGACAGTGTCATAAAGTGCACTTTCTTAGTCCAAGTAAAGTGACACAGGATGGTCATAATGCTTCATGACAGTGTCATAAAGTGCACTTTCTTAGTCCAAGTAAAGTGACACAGGATGGTCATAATGCTTCATGACAGTGTCATAGAGGGTATTTTCTGCAAGTTATTAAAATACGATGAAAAAAAAAACAACAGCAAAGTATTTAAGAAACAAACTTTAAAACGAAAGGAAACTTCTTGGCAGGGAAAAACTAATTTCAATAAATGTGGGTTTTGAGACTCCTATGTGGGTGTCATAACCACCCATAAAATAACGCAATACATGTCACAACAGGTGTAAATATATGGGTCATGACAGTGTTATGACATATAATGACAGGGTTATGACCATGTCATAACGTTTTTATGAAGCTAGGTGTCAAGTAAAGTGTTACCATTTTTTTTTTCTGTCTGTGTCCCAAATGGCATCCTATCTACAGTATAGTGCACTACTTTTGACCAGGGCACCACATAGGGAATAGGGTGCTATTTGGGACACAGATGCTATGTGTGTTCCAGGGCACCACATAGGGAATAGGGTGCTATTTGGGACACAGATGCTATGTGTGTTCCAGTCTCTGTCACTGTGATTCTGACAGAGGTTCTGACGGACTTGGCTGCTTGGTCACGTGCCTGTTTCGGGTTCTGTTTGGGGACTGATCTAAACATGAATAAATCCATTAATCTGAAAAGAAAGCAAATCTTACAGTTGGGTGATTTAATTATGTTAAAACTGCTATTAGATAGAAGCTGTATCTATGGCCAAAGCATTCTGGATACAACGTTTAAACGCCTGTCTTCTACAATTAAGAAGATTACAAGGGGGAAAAACACAAATGATGCACATTCAATTTATGAAATGTATTTGCTCATTTAATCGAGAGAGAGAGAGAGAGAGAGAGAGAGAGAGAGAGAGAGAGAGGAGAGGAGAGAGAGAGAGAGAGAGAGGAGAGGAGAGAGAGAGAGAGAGAGGAGAGGAGAGGAGAGAGAGAGAGAGAGTGAGAGAAACAGCCCACCTCAGACCCGGACCACAACATCAACACCACAATGGGACAGACAACACAGGACCCACCAACCCAACAGACCCCACCCCCTCCTAACAGCCCCCCTGTCAGCTCACCTGATAGCCCTCTTGACAACCCCCACACATCCACACAAAACCCAGAGATTGTGCTCCTCATTTACTCAAATAGAAAACACATTCAAGAGGATAAACTTTTTCCCAAACACAAAGTGGCTAAACTCTGGTGCCCAAACACTAGGCATGCCCTGGAGCTGTTGTCAGAGGACAGACTAGGGTCCCCCAGCCACATCATAATTCACATGGTCACAAATGACCTGAGGGCCCAGCAGGAAAGGGTGGCCACAGCACTCAAGGGAGTGATTGAAAAAGCTTCTTCCACTTTCCCTAACGCACAAGTGGTTATCTCCACCCTGCTACCACGAAAACACTTTCACCCTGCTACAATACAGCGGGTGAATTCAAGCATTCCGCGAGAATGTGCCTCAAAACCTAATGTCTACCTGGCCCACCACTCCACCCTGGACTTGAACAGCCTTTACCACCAGGTCCACCTCTACAAGGCAGCAATCCCCAATTTTTGCCAGAACCCTGAAGGACGTCACCCTCAACCGTAGCCCCAGCACCTCACAGAGGAGCAACAGAGCAACGGACACCCCACCTAGACCAGCGAGACACCCTCCCAGACCTGCAAGACCCCCTCCTGAAGGACCTGCACAAGAGAACCCACGCCAAAAGGACCTACACCCAGACCACTGCATCACCAGCCACATCCCCCAACCAGCTAAGACCACCCCAAGCAAACCCTGGCCCCACACTGCACAGGCCCCGCCATATCAGAACTATGCCCCTTCTGCCCCCCCCCCCCCCTCCGGCAAGGACCTCAACATGACAGCAGGACATACGCCCAGGCCGTGAGCAGAGCAACAGGCCCAACCCCCAATATTACATCCTCCCAAGCACCATCCTGCGAACTAGAGGTATGTATCAGATGCTCGACATGCTCTGCTCACAGCTACTGTGATGGTCCGGGCCTAAACCACATGAAAACACCACTAGACACTATGGAACACAAGGCTTTTACCATCTCATCCTGGAATATCCAAGGCCTGAGGTCACCTGCCTTTGGCCTAAAGAGCAGGAACCTGGAATTCATCAAAGAAATTGGAAATACAGACATTGTCATCCTACAAGAAACATGGTATAAAGGAGACGGACTCACTGGTTGCCCTCTAGGTTACAGAGAGCTGGTAGTCCCATCCACCAAACTACCAGGTGTGAAACAGGGAAGAGACAGGGGGTATGCTATTTTGGTAAAGAGGAGACCTAACCCACTCTATTAAATTAGTCAAAACAGGAACATTTTACATCTGGCTAGAAATTAATAAGGAAATTATCGCAACAGAGACAAATGTCCTCATGTGTGCTACCTATACCGCCCAATAGAATCCCCATACTTTAAAGATGACAGCTTCTCCATCCTAGAGGGGGAGATCAACCATTTCCAGGCCCAGGGACATGTACTAGTCTGTGGCGACCTAAATGCCAGAACTGGACAAGAACCTGACCCCCTCAGCACACAGGGAGACAAACACCTACGTGGAGGTCACAGCATTCCCTCCCCCATATGCTCCCCTAGACACAACAACAACAACAACATAACCAACAAAAACGGGTCACAACTCCTTCAGCTCTGTAGTCAATGGTAGGCTTCGAGGGGACTCCTACAGTAGGTACACATATAGCTCATGTCTTGGCAGTAGTACTGTAGACTACTTTATCACTGACCTCAACCCAGAGTCTCTTAGAGTGTTCACAGTCAGTCCACTGACACCCCTATCAGATCACAGCAAAGTCACACTCTACTTGAACAGAGCTATGCTCAATCATGATGCATCAAAGCCAAAGGAACATAATAAAATTAAGAAATGCTATAGATGGAAGGAAAGTAGTGTGGAAATCTACCAAAAAACAATTAGGCAACAACAAATTCAATCCATTTTAGACAACTTCCTGGACAAAACGTTCCACTGTAATAGTGAAGGTGTAATCTTGGCAGTAGAAAATTCAAGCAGACAACCTAAGAAAATTAACAACAATGACAAATGGTTTGATGAAGAATGCAAAAACCTAAGAAAGAAATTGAGAAACCTATCCAACCAAAAACAGAGACCCAGAAAGTGGCTCAGGTTATGGTGAATCACTAAAACAATACAGAAATACACTACGGAAAAGGAAGGAACAGCATGTCAAAAATCAGCTCAATGTAATTGAAGAATCCATAGAATCTAACCACTTCTGGGAAAATTTGAAAACTGTAAACAAACAACAACACGAAGTGTTATCTATCCAAAACGGAGATGTATGGATAAACCACTTCTCCAATCTTTTTGGCCCTATAAAAAGAACAAACAGCAAAAAACATATACATGATCAAATACAAATCTTAGAATCAACTATTAAAGACTACCAGAACCCACTGGATTATCCAATTACATTGAAAGAACTACATGACAAAATACAAACCCTTCAACCCAAAATGGCCTCCAACAGAAAAAGGCCTGTGGGGATGATGATAATTGACAAACAAAGAAACCAAAACAAAGGCAAAGTCTTCTCATGCTTTTAAAGATTTCAAAAAACCTTTAGACTCAACTTGGCATGGGGGTCTGCTATACAAATTGATGGAAAGTAGTGTTGGGGGGGAAAACATATGACATTATAAAATCCATGTACACAAACAACAAGTGCGCAGTTGAAATTGGCAAAAAACACACACATTTCTTTCCACAGGGCCGGGGGGTGAGACAGGGATGCAGCTTAAGCCCTACCCTCTTCAACATATATATATATCAACGAATTAGCGAGGGCACTAGAACAGTCTGCAGCACCCGGCCTCACCCTATTAGATCTGAAGTCAAATGTTTACTGTTTGCTGATGATCTAGGGCTTATGTCCCAAACCAAGGAGGGCCTACAGCAGCACCTAGATATTCTGCACAAATTCTGTCAGACCTGGGCCATGACAGTAAATCTCAGCAAGACAAAAATAATGGTGTTCCAAAAAAGGTCCAGTTGCCAGGACCACGAATACGAATTCCATCTAGACACCGTTGCCCTAGAGCACACAAAAAACTATACATACCTCAGCCTGAACATCAGCGCCACAGGTAACTTCCACAAAACTGTGAATGATCTAAGAGACAAGGCAAGAAGGGCCTTCTATGCCATTAAAGGAACATACAATTCGACATACCAATTAGGATTTGGCTAATAATACTTGAATCAGTTATAGAACCCATTGCCCTTTATGGTTGTGAGGTTTGGGGTCCGCTCACCAACCAAGAATTCACAAAATGGGACAAACACCAAATTGAGACTCTGCATGCAGAATTCTGCAAAAATATCCTCTGTGTACAACGTAAAACACCAAATAATGCATGCAGAGCAGAATTAGGCCGATACCCACTAATGATCAAAATCCAGAAAAGAGCTGTTAAATTCTACAACTACCTAAAAGGAAGCGATTCCCTAACCTTCCATAACAAAGCCATCACCTACAGAGAAATAAACCTGGAGAGGAGCCCCCTAAGCAAGCTGGTCCTGGGGCTACAGGGGACTGGAACACTGGGTCTGTACGTAGTCAATGGAAGACTACAGGGGACTGGAACACTGGGTCTGTACGTAGTCAATGGAAGACTACAGTGGACTGGAACACTGGGTCTGTACATAGTCAATGGAAGACTACAGGGGACTGGAACACTGGGTCTGTACATAGTCAATGGAAGACTACAGTGGGACTGGAACACTGGGTCTGTACGTAGTCAATGGAAGACTACAGTGGACTGGAACACTGGGTCTGTACATAGTCAATGGAAGACTACGAGGGGACTGGAACACTGGGTCTGTACATAGTCAATGGAAGGCTACAGGGGACTGGAACACTGGGTCTGTACGTAGTCAATGGAAGACTACAGGGGGACTGGAACACTGGGTCTGTACGTAGTCAATGGAAGACTACCGGGGGACTGGAACACTGGGTCTGTACATAGTCAATGGAAGACTACAGGGGGACTGGAACACTGGGTCTGTACATAGTCAATGGAAGACTACAGGGGACTGGAACACTGGGTCTGTACATAGTCAATGGAAGGCTACAGGGGACTGGAACACTGGGTCTGTACGTAGTCAATGGAAGGCTACAGGGGGACTGGAACACTGGGTCTGTACGTAGTCAATGGAAGACTACAGGGGGACTGGAACACTGGGTCTGTACATAGTCAATGGAAGACTACAGGGGACTGGAACACTGGGTCTGTACGTAGTCAATGGAAGACTACAGGGGACTGGAACACTTGGTCTGTACATAGTCAATGGAAGACTACAGGGGACTGGAACACTGGGTCTGTACGTAGTCAATGGAAGACTACAGGGGACTGGAACACTGGGTCTGTACGTAGTCAATGGAAGACTACAGGGGGACTGGAACACTGGGTCTGTACGTAGTCAATGGAAGACTACAGGGGGACTCTTTTGGGAGATATACGCTACTGATCAAACGTTTTAGAACACCTACTCATTCAAGGGTTTTTCTTTATTTTTACTATTTTCTACATTATAGAATAATAGTGAAGACATCGAAACTATGAAATAACACATATGGAATCATGTAGTAACCAAAGAAGTGTTAAACAAATCAAAATAAATTTTATATTTGAGATTCTTCAAATAGCCACCCTTTGCCTTGATGACAGCTTTGCACACTCATGGCATTCTCTCAACCAGCTTCATGAGGTAGTCACCTGGAATACATTTCAAAGTAAAAGACCAAGTCCATATTATGGCATCCCATTAGCACCACTATCAGACCATAGCAAAATTACAGCATATCTAAAAAAAAAAAAGGGCAGAAACAAACCACAAGAGAGAAGAGCCCAGTAAATTACACAGGACCAATCAGGCCTATAGATGGAAAACTGCCAGAAAACAATTCGCAATCCAACAATTTTAATCCCTTCTAGACAACTTTCTGGTCCACAGGAAGGCCTACATTTGGCTGTACAAAACGTAAACAAAATGTTTGACAAATTGGTGTCCTTATCCAATTTAAAATGACACTTGAAAACAATCCAAAAACTTTATTAAAAATTGTTTGAATATGATTGCAAATCATAAACACATAGGAATCTATCCAACCAACAGCATAGAGAACCAGACAACCAAGATCTGCTCCTTCAGTATTGGACAACCCTAAAACAACACATCTGACACCAGGAATCCATTGATTCAAACAACTTCTGGGAAAATTGGAACTCCCTAAACAAACCACACTGAGAATAATTGGCATTCCAAAATTGTGACCTATGGAACACTCAGTTTGAAGAACTATATAGAACTATTCAAATTAATTCGGAACAAAAATAAATATATGAGAAAAAAGTTATTGAATCAGCCATTAAAGACAACCAGAAACCTTTGGATTTCCCAATAACAGAAAAATAACTATTGGAAGAAATACAGGCTGTGCAACCCAGAGAGGCCTGTGGTACTGATGGCATATTAAACTAAATGATAAAATCAGGGGTTGGAACCAAAATAATTTTCCAATCGTTTCATTCTGAATATAACCATTTTTTTTCTCGGTCCGTTCCACTGTTCAGACCAGCAAAATAAAGTTCTGAACCGGTTCGAACCAAAAACAAGTCACGGTTTATATTGTTCCTTTTTAAACCTCTGAAATCGAAAATGTTTTACATTTAGCTCGACATTTAATTACATCACCAATGGATAGAGCAGCTTGCTATGGAGTGGGCAAGCTATGCATTGGAAAGACATGTGTAGTGTAGGATGCAAATGAAATTTTGCGGATGAGAAGAGCACTGGGCATGAAGCGCAGGGGCATCTTGTTGTTATGGCATGCATGATCTGAACTAGGCCCACAGAATTATACCTGCAGAGGGGCGGCTTCCTTGAAAGAACTTTGAATGTCTTTGAACTTCAGAGAGTTGGCTTAACTAACGTTGGACCAGAGCTAGCCCTTGATCATGACTCTCAGTTCCATTACATTACACATACTGCCGCCTAGAGTTTTCTAAAAGCTAAACCAGAGCTAACAAGCTAGCTAGCTAATAAGCTTGTGTGTACAAAGCCGCACCAGAATTAAAATAAAAAACACGTCTTACCTTTTTGTGGTTAACAAATCCAATGTGAAACAAGTTAATCCACTGTCCTCTAATTAAAAATCTCTCTCCCTAATTTCTGAATGATGCCTGTAACGTCAGTAGCTACAGGAGACTCTGCTTTGGAGGAAGGGGGAGGGGCATGTCATCTACACACACACACACTGATAAAGATGTTCAGCTGACAGACAGACAGACACAGGAATACGTTTCTGAGTGACAGTGAGGGCGTTGCATAGGCGCTTTTAAAATAACGGTTCTGTTCCGGAACGGTTCAGATTACTTTCGTTCTCGGTTCTGGTTCCGTTCCTCTAAAAATGTCGTTATTTTCCGGTTTTCGGTTCTGCTCCCTGAACAGGATCCAACTCCTGGATAAAATATATACAGATCACAAATTTTGCACAAAATACTCAAACTTTTTAACAAAGTTTTGAGTGTAAGCTATTTCCGTGACATCAGGAACCAGCGACTAATAACACTTTTTTTTTTTTATGGAGACAAATTTGACCCAAACAATTACCTTGGCATTTGTGTCAACAGAAACCTGGGGAAAATATTCTGCGCCATCATGAACAGCAGGTTACTGCACTTTCTCAGTGAACACAAAGTCCTGAGCAAGAGTCAAATTGGATTCCTAACACCTTTCCTAACATCAGACCACATTTATACCTTAAACATGTGAATCAAAACACAACAAAAATGCTTTGTGGATTTCCAAAAAGCCTTTGATTCAATTTGGCACGAAGGCATTTTCCTCAAATTAATGGAAAGCGGTGAGGGTGTAAAAACCCTTAATTTTCCAGAGGGCGTGGATTAAAACAGGGGAACAACTTCAGCTCAGGTCTATTTAATATAAGGGAATGGGACAGTGGTGAAGGATGAGGTGGGGAAAAAAAGTATTTAGTCAGCCACCAATTGTGCAAGTTCTCCCACTTAAAAAGATGAGAGAGGCCTGTAATTTTCATCATAGGTACACGTCAACTATGACAGACAAATTGAGGAAAGAAAATCCAGAAAATCACATTGTAGGATTTTTAATGAATTTATTTGCAAATTATGGTGGAAAATAAGTATTTGGTCACCTACAAACAAGCAAGATTTCTGGCTCTCACAGACCTGTAACTTCTTCTTTAAGAGGCTCCTCTGTCCTCCACTCGTTACCTGTATTAATGGCACCTGTTTGAACTTGTTATCAGTATAAAAGACACCTGTCCACAACCTCAAACAGTCACACTCCAAACTCCACTATGGCCAAGACCAAAGAGCTGTCAAAGGACACCAGAAACAAAATTGTAGACCTGCACCAGGCTGGGAAGACTGAATCTGCAATAGGTAAGCAGCTTGGTTTGAAGAAATCAACTGTGGGAGCAATTATTAGGAAATGGAAGACATACAAGACCACTGATAATCTCTCTCGATCTGGGGCTCCACGCAAGATCTCACCCCGTGGGGTCAAAATGATCACAAGAACGGTGAGCAAAAATCCCAGAACCACACGGGGGGACCTAGTGAATGACCTGCAGAGAGCTGGGACCAAAGTAACAAAGCCTACCATCAGTAACACACTACGCCGCCAGGGACTCAAATCCTGCAGTGCCAGACGTGTCCCCCTGCTTAAGCAAGTACATGTCCAGGCCCGTCTGAAGTTTGCTAGAGTGCATTTGGATGATCCAGAAGAGGATTGGGAGAATGTCATATGGTCATATGAAACCAAAATAGAACTTTTTGGTAAAAACTAAACTCATCGTGTTTGGAGGACAAAGAATGCTGAGTCCATCCAAAGAACACCATACATACTGTGATTCATGGGGGTGGAAACATCATGCTTTGGGGCTGTTTTTCTGCAAAGGGACCAGGACGACTGATCCGTGTAAAGGAAAGAATGAATGGGGCCATGTATCGTGAGATTTTGAGTGAAAACCTCTTTCCATCAGCAAGGGCATTGAAGATGAAACGTGGCTGGGTCTTTCAGCATGACAATGATCCCAAACACACCGCCCGGGCAACGAAGGAGTGGCTTCGTAAGAAGCATTTCAAGGTCCTGGAGTGGCCTAGCCAGTCTCCAGATCTCAACCCAACAGAAAATCTTTGGAGGGAGTTGAAAGTCCGTGTTGCCCAGCGACAGCCCCAAAACATCACTGCTCTAGAGGAGATCTGCATGGAGGAATTGGCCAAAATACCAGCAACAGTGTGTGAAAACCTTGTGAATACTTACAGAAAACGTTTGACCTGTGTCATTGCCAACAAAGGGTATATAACAAAGTATTGAGAAACTTTTGTTATTGACCAAATACTTATTTTCCACCATAATTTGCAAATAAATTCATTAAAAATCCTACAATGTGATTTTCTGGATTTTGTTTTCTCATTTTGTCTGTCATAGTTGACGTGTACCTATGATGAAAATTACAGGCCTCTCTCATCTTTTTAAGTGGGAGAACTTGCACAATTGGTGGCTGACTAAACACTTTTTCCCCCCACTGTATACTGTACATTAATGAATTGGCAAAAACACTAGAACAATCAACAGCCCCCAGTATCACTCTTAGCGACACAGAAATCAAATACCTCCTGTAGTCAGATGACCTGGTGGAAATCCCGTAACATGGAGGGATCGAGGATATCCCTCACCGGAACCCAGCATTGTTCCTCCAGACCGTACCCCTCCCACTCCACGAGGTACTAAAGGCCCCCCACCCGACTCCTCGAATCCAGGATGGAATGGACAGAGTACCCAGGGCCCCCTCGATGTCCAGAGGAGGTGGAGGGACCTCCCGCACCTCAGACTCCTGGAGCGGACCAGCTACCACCGGCCTGAGGAGAGACACATGAAACGAGGGGTTAATATGGTAATCAGGGGGAAGTAATAACCTATAAGTGACCTCGTTGACTCTCCTCAGGACTTTGAACGGCCCCACAAACCGCGAGCTTAGCTTCCGGCAGGGCAGGCGGAGGGGCAGATTCCGGGTCGAGAGCCAGACCCGATCCCCCGGTACAAAGATGGGGGCCTCACTGCGACGCACGGCGCGTTGGAGGTGAACATGGGCAGCATCCCACGTCTCCTCCGCGCGCCGAAACCAGTCATCCACCACAGGAGCCTCTGTCTGGCTCTGGTGCCACGGTGACAGAACCGGTTGGTAACCTAGAATACACTGGAAAGGCGTTAGGTTAGTGGAGGAGTGGCGGCGAGAGTTCTGGGCATATTCTGCCCATGGCAAGAACACCGACCACTCCCCCGGGCCGTTACTGGCAGTAGGACCCCAGGAACCTACCCACGTCCTGATTTACCCGTTCCACCAGCCCATTACTCTCGGGGTGGAACCCAGAGGTCAGGCTGACCGAGACCCCGAGACGTTCCATGAACGCCTTCCAGACCTTGGACGGGAACTGGGGACCCCGGTCAGACACTATATCCTCTGGTACCCCGTAGTGCCGGAAGACGTGTGTAAACAGGGTCTCCACAGTTTGCAGAGCCGTGGGGAGACCGGGTTTAGAAAAGCAGTCCACAACCACCAGGATGGTGGTGTTACCCTGAGAGAGGGGAAGATCAATTAGGAAGTCAATTGATAAGTGGGACCATGGCCGTTGTGGAACTGGAAAGGGATGTAATTTACCCGCTGGAAGGTGCCTAGGTGCCTTACTCTGGGTGCACACTAAGCAGGAGGAGACATACACCCTCACGTCCTTGGCCAAGGTAGGCCAACAGTATTTTCCGGACAAGCAGCGCACTGTACAGCCGATACCTGGGTGACCAGAGGAGGGTGACGTGTGTGCCCAGTAGATCCACCGATCACGGATAAGAGCAGGCACGTACTGCAGCCCAGCCGGACACTGAGGAGGTGGAGATGGATCTGTGCGTAATGCCTGCTCTATATCCGCGTCCATCGCCCATACTACCGCCGCCACAATTCAGGAGGCCGGCAGTATGGGAGTGTTGTCTCTGGACCTCTCATTTACATTTACATTTTAGTCATTTAGCAGACGCTCTTAACCAGAGCGACTTACAGGAGCAATTAGGGTTAAGTGCCTTGCTCAAGGGCACATTAACGTCATTTAGCAGACGCTCTTAGCCAGAGCGACTCACAAATTGGTGCGTTCACCCTATAGCCAGTGGGATAACCACTTTACAATTTGGGGGGGGGGGGGGGGGGGGGGGGGGGGGGTTAGAAGGAATACTTTAGCCTATCCCAGGTATTCCTTAAAGAGGTGGGGTTTCAAATGTCTCCGGAAGGTGGTGAGTGACTCCGCTGTCCTGGCGTCGTGAGGGAGCTTGTTCCACCATTGGGGTGCCAGAGCAGCGAACAGTTTTGACTGGGCTGAGGGGGAGCTGTGCTTCCGCAGAGGAAGGGGAGCCAGCAGGCCAGAGGTGGATGAACGCAATGTCCTCGTTTGGGTGTAGGGACTGATCAGAGCCTGAAGGTACAGGGGTGCCGTTCCCCTCACTGCTCCAAAGGCAAGCACCATGGTCTTGTAGCGGATGCGAGCTTCAATTGGAAGCCAGTGGAGTGTGCGGAGGAGGGGGGTGACGTGAGAGAACTTGGGAAGGTTGAACACCAGACGGGCTGCGGCATTCTGGATGAGTTGTAGGGGTTTAATGGCACAGGCAGGGAGCCCAGCCAACAGCGAGTTGCAGTAGTCCAGACGGGAGATGACAAGTGCCTGGACCAGGACCTGCGCCGCTTCCTGTGTAAGGCAGGGTCGCACTCTCCGAATGTTGTAGAGCATGAACCTGCAGGAGCGGGTCACCGCCTTGATGTTGGCGGAGAACGACAGGGTGTTGTCCAGGGTCACGCCTAGGCTCTTCGCACTCTGGGAGGAGGACACAGCGGAGTTGTCTACCGTGATGGCGAGATCATGGAACGGGCAGTCCTTCCCGGGGAGGAAGAGCAGCTCCGTCTTGCCAGGGTTCAGCTTGAGGTGGTGATCCGTCATCCATACTGATATGTCTGCCAGACATGCAGAGATGCGATTCGCCACCTGGTGATCAGAAGGGGGAAAGGAGAAGATTAGTTGTGTATCGTCAGCGTAGCAATGATAGGAAAGGCCATGTGAGGATATGACAGAGCCAAGTGACTTGGTGTATAGGGAGAAAAGGAGAGGGCCCAAAACCGATCCCTGGGGGACACCAGTGGTGAGAGCACGTGGTGCTCTCCTCTGTGTCATACAGCCGGGACAGCGCGTCTGCCTTCACGTTCTTCGTACCCGGGATGTATGATAGAGTGAAATCAATCAGGGTGAAGAATAGGGCCCACCTGGCCTGGCAAGGATTCAGCCTCCTCGCTGTCCGGATGTACTCCAGGTTACGGTGGTCCGTCCAGACGAGGAAAGGGTGTTTTGCCCCCTTGAGCCAATGCCTCCACACGGTCAAGGCTCGGACAACAGCCAACAGCTCCTGATCACCAACGCCGTAGTTCTGCTCCGCCGGGCTGAGCTTCTTCGAAAATAATGCACAGGGGCGGAGCTTGGGTGGCATACCCGAATGTTGAAACAGGACAGCTCCTATCCCAACCTCGGACGCATCCACCTCCACTACGAACGGTAGTGATTAATCGGGGTGGGCAAGTACTGGGGCTGAGGTGAACAGACCCCGCAGTTTGCTGAAGGCCAGGTCAGCCTCAGCAGACCAGCGGAGCAGGGACGGCCCACCCTTCAACAGGGAGGTAATGGGAGCTGCGACCTTGCCAAAGCCCCGGATAAACCTCCAATAATAGTTGGCAAAGCCAAGGAAGCGCTGCACCTCCTTAACTGTGGTTGGAGTCGGCCAATTACGCACGGCTGAAATGCGATCTCCCTCCATCTCCACACCTGAGGTGGAAATGCGGTATCCAAGGAAGGAGACGGACTGCTGGAAAAACATACACTTCTCTGCCTTAGCATAAAGGTCATTTTCCAACAGTCGGGCCAGCACCTTGCGAACCAGGAACACATGCTCGGCACGCGTAGCAGAATACACCAGGATGTCATCGATGTAGACCACTACACCGCGACCAAGCATGTCCCGAAACACCTCGTTCACAAAGGACTGGAAAACTGAGGGAGCATTCATCAAACCATAGGGCATCACCAGGTATTCATAATGCCCCGTGGTTGTGCTGAATGCTGTCTTCCACTCATCTCCCCCTCGGATACGAACCAGGTTGTACACACTCCTGATATCTAATTTGGTGAAGAAGTGCACCCCATGCATTGATTCAATCACTGAAGGAATGAGGGGGAGAGGATAACTAAATCTTATCGTCTCCCTGTTCAGTGGTCGATAATCAAATGCACGGGCGCAGACCTCCGTCCTTCTTCACAAAGAAGAAACTCAAGGATGAGGGTGAAGTGGAGGGACGTATATACCTCTGGCGCAGGGACTCGGTGACATATGTTTCCATAGCCACTGTTTCAGCCTGTGACAGGGGAATCCTGGGAGGTACAGCGTGTACCTGGAGGTTTATCGCGCAATCCCCCGCCCGATGAGGTGGTAATTTAGTCGCCTGCGTTTTAGAGAATGCTTGTGCCAGATCGAGGTATTGAGGGGGAATGCGCACGGTGGAGGTACTGTCTGGACTTTCCATCGTGGTTGCACCAACGGAAACACCTAGACACCTACCCTGACACTCTCGCGACCACCCCGTGAGAACCCTCTGCGGCTATGAGAAGGTGGGGTTGTGGAGTGCTAGCCAAGGGATACCTAATACCACAGGGAAAGCAGGAGACTCAATAATGGAAAAAGTAACCTGCTCTAAATGAGTGTCCTGGGTAATCATGGTGACTGGTGCAGTAACTTCCTTAACCAACCCGGACCCTAATGGTCGACTATCAAGTGCTCTGATGGGGCATGGAATGGATAGGGGAATCAATGGAATGCCAATACGGTGCCCTGTCCATAAAGTTCCCAGCTGCGCCTGAATCGACTAGCGCCTTACACTGGGGAACTACCATGTGCTCAGGAAAGGAGATGTGTATTTTACAGTGCGCAGCAGAGGGTTCTGAACGAGTGTGGGTGTTCGATACCTGGGGTGATGCGAGAGTGCCCTGCCTGCCGCCTCCCGGCCCAAAATAACGTTGACTACGACGTGTGGTGTATTGTCCCTTCATGCCACCAGAGTGGCACTGTCGCTGTACTCCTCCGCTCTCTCGGCCGGCGGCACCACCCAGCTCCATCGGCTCAGGATTCGAGTCGTCCAGGGTGGAAACGGGCAGACCCCTACCAGGACGTCCTCTGGCTGCCAGCAGGTTGTCCAAACGAATGGCCATGTCCACCAGTTTGTTGAAGGACAACATGGTGTCTCGGCAAGCTAGCTCCCGTCGGACGTCCTTCCGCAGATGGCACCGGATATGGTCGATCAGGGCCCGCTCGTTCCACCCGGACCCCGCTGCCAGCGACCGAAACTCCAATGCGAAGTCCTGCGCAGTCTTCGTCCCCTGCCTCAGGTGGACCAGCCGCTCGCCCTCCTCTCGACCCTCAGGCAGGTGATCGAAGACCGCCCGGAAGAGGCGAGTGAACTCCCCGTAGTTCTCCAACGTGGCTCCTCCTTCGTTCCACACCGCGTTGACCCACTTCAGGGCTTTATCCCCAGAGAGGCAGGTGACGAGGGCGGACACATTCTCCGGCTCCGATGGAACCGGTCGGATGATGGAGAAGTAGAGCTCCAGTTGGAGAAGGAATCCTTGGCACAGCGCCGCTGTCCCGTCAAACTCCCCTGGTCGGGATATCTGCATCCCGCCGGGTGCTGGGGTGTAGGTGGCGGGATGCGGTTGACCAGCTGGTCTCGACGGATCGGGCTCTCTTCTCTCCAGACGTTGGACGACCTGAAGAACCCGACCCATCGCTTCACCCAAGCTGGCTAGCATAGTTGAATGCTCCTGGACCCGCTGACTCCATAGCGGGTGGGTGATTCTTTGATGAGGTGGTGATGAAGGAGTCAGGCGCAGGAGAGTATATCACAGAATAACAGGCTTTAATCCGCAAAATACAGGTTTACGCAGAAATGCGTCAAATCAAACTCCAGGGCACAAAACAGGCGCACTGGAAAAATACAAGGCACACAGGAAATTACTCCCGTAGATACACAATACACAAGCTCCACCGAGCTTCACTAACCTCCACAAACAAACAATCACTCACAAAGACAAGACAGCAGAGGGAACACTTATACCATGACTAATGAGGGAATAAGGACCAGGTGTGTGTGATTGAATACAAGACAAATGGAGTGATGATAAATGGATCGGCAGTAGCTAGTAAGCCGGTGACGCCGAACGCCAAAACCTGCCCGAACAAGGAGGGGAGGCAGCCTCAGCGGAAGTCGTGACAGTGTTCTTCAAACATAGTGGTAAAATCGTTCCAGTCAGTGTGTTTTTTTATTTTTTATTTCACCTTTATTTAACCAGGTAAGCCAGTTGAGAACAGGTTCTCATTTACAACTGCGACCTGGCCAAGATCAAGCAAAGTAGTGCAATAAAAAACAACACAGAGTTACATATGGGTTAAAAAACATAAAGTCAGAAATACAACAGAAAATATATATACAGTGTGTGCAAATGTAGCAAGTTATGGAGGTATGGCAATAAATAGGCTATAGTGCAGAATAATTACAATAGTATTAACACTGGAATGCTAGATGTGCAAGAGATTATGTGCAAATAGAGATACTGGGGTGCAAAAGAGCAAAATAAATAACAATATAGGGATGAGGTAGTTGGGTGGGCTAATTTCAGATGGGCTGTGTACAGGTGCAATGATCGGTAAGGTGCTCTGACAACTGATGCTTAAAGTTATTGAGGGAGATAAGAGTCTCCAGCTTCAGAGATTTTTGCAATTCGTTCCAGTCATTGGCAGCAGAGAACTGGAAGGAATGGCGGCCAAAGGAGGTGTTGGCTTTGGGAATGACCAGTGAGATATACCTGCTGGAGCGCAGACTACGGGTGGGTGCTGCTATGGTGACCAATGAGCTAAGATAAGGCGGGGATTTGCCTAGCAGTGATTTATAGATGGCCTGGAGCCAGTGGGTTTGACGACGAACATGTAGTGAGGACCAGCCAACAAGAGCGTACAGGTCACAGTGGTGGGTAGTGTATGGGGCTTTGGAGACAAAACGGATGGCACTGTGATAGACTACATCCAATTTGCTGAGTAGAGTGTTGGAGGCTATTTTGTAAATGACATCGCCGAAGTCAAGGATCGGTAGGATAGTCAGTTTTACGAGGGCATGTTTGGCAGCATGAGTGAAGGAGGCTTTGTTGCGAAATAGGAAGCCGATTCTAGATTTAACTTTGGATTGGAGATTCTTTATGTGAGTCTGGAAGTTGAGTTTACAGTCTAACCAGACACCTAGGTATTTGTAGTTGTCCACATACTCTAGGTCAGACCCGTCGAGAGTGGTGATTCTAGTCGGGTGGGCGGGTGCCAGCAGCGTTCGATTGAAAAGCATGCATTTAGTTTTACTAGTGTTTAAGAGCAGTTGGAGGCTACTGAAGGATTGTTGTATGGCATTGAAGCTCGTTTGGAGGTTTGTTAACACAGTGTCCAATGAAGGGCCAGATGTATACAAAATGGTGTCATCTGCGTAGAGGTGGATCTGAGAGTCACCAGCAGCAAGAGCGACATCATTGATATACACGGAGAAAAGTGTCGGCGCAAGAATTGAACCCTGTGGCACCCCCATAGAGACTGCCATAGGTCCAGACAACAGGCCCTCCGATTTGACACACTGAACTCTATCTGAGAAGTAGTTGGTGAACCAGGCGAGGCAGTCATTTGAGAAACCAAGGCTATTTAGTCTGCCAATAAGAATGCGGTGGTTGACAGAGTCGAAAGCCTTGGCCAGGTCGATGAAGACGGCTGCACAGTACTGTCTATTATCAATCGCGGTTATAATATCGTTTAGGACCTTGAGCGTGGCTGAAGTGCACCCGTGACCAGCTCGGAAACCGGATTGCATAGCGGAGAAGGTACGGTGGTATTCGAAATGGTCGATGATCTGTTTGTTAACTTGGCTTTCGAATACTTTCGAAAGGCAGGGCAGGATGGATATAGGTCTGTAGCAATTTGGATCTAGAGTGTCACCCCCTTTGAAGAGGGGGATGACCGCGGCAGCTTTCCAATCTCTGGGGATCTCAGACGTTATGAAAGAGAGGTTGAACAGACTAGTAATAGGGGTAGCAACAATTTCGGCAGCTAGTTTTAGAAAAAAAGGGCCATATTGCTAGCCCCTTTTTTGGGGGGGGA
>LR778254.1:4608172-4692601 GCA_902810595.1 Coregonus sp. 'balchen' | reverse complement strand
GTCAAAGTACCCCCAAGCCATAAGACTCCTGAACAGCTAATCATGGCTACCCGGACTATTTGCACTGCCCCCCCACCCCATCCTTTTTACGCTGCTGCTACTCTGTTAAGTATTTATGCATAGTCACTTTAACTCTACCCACATGTACATATTACCTCAACTACCTCAACTAGCCGGTGCCCCCACACATTGACTCTGCAACGGTACCCCCCTGTATATATAGCCTCCCTACTGTCACTTTATTTTACTGTATATATAGCCTCCCTACTGTCACTTTATTTTACTTCTGCTCTTTTTTTCTCAACACTTTTTTTGTTGTTGTTTTATTCTTACTTTTTTTGTTTAAAATAAATGCACTGTTGGTTAAGGGCTGTAAGTAAGCATTTCACTGTAATGTCTGCACCTGTTGTATTCGGCGCATGTGACCAATACAATTTGATTTGATTTGATTTGATTTGATAAACGCTTCTCCCTCTCTGTCATGGATGCCATGGTTACCCTTAGTTTGAAGATGTCATCCAGAGACAGTTGTTTTATACAACAGCCTTCTGTGTTCTCTTTTCGACTCCCTCCGCATTTGCAATCAAACGCATTAATTTTCTCCATCTCCTTAGCTATCATACTCTGTTTCCACTGGACATTCCACTGATTAAAAATGTGGTCCTCCAGAAAGTGGTGATCCTTAGCAACATTTTTGCTGTTCTTCGTGATATCTTTAAAAAAAGCCAAGTTAGAAAGGATTACCTACACATACTGACTCTATGTTATAGACAGGAGCGTGATACATGGCAGACCAATCCGTACTCATCTCTAAGCATGTCCAGTCCATCATGGCTAGTGGTAAGGTTCCTCTCTTTTTCCGTGGCTAAACTAACTAGGCTCGTAATTTAAAAAAATTGATTCGTATTTACAGATGGAATACAAGTTTGTTATTAAGGCACATGACAGTTCACATGTTCCAGAATACATTTCTGCCCAAAAATGCATTTTGATTTAAATAAATACATTTTTGTTCAAATGACTGTCCTGTGAAGAAGTGATGCACGACATAAGCCTAGTTTCCTGAAACGAGTCACCTATTGATACCACAGTAGACTACACTCTTCACCCTCCTATAGATACCACAGTAGACTACACTCTCTACCCTCCTATAGACACCACAGTAGACTACACTCTCTACCCTCCTATAGATACCACAGTAGACTACACTCTTCACCCTCCTATAGATACCACAGTAGACTACACTCTTCACCCTCCTATAGATACCACAGTAGACTACACTCTTCACCCTCCTATAGATACCACAGTAGACTACACTCTCTACCCTCCTATAGATACCACAGTAGACTACACTCTTCACCCTCCTATAGATACCACAGTAGACTACACTCTTCACCCTCCTATAGATACCACAGTAGACTACACTCTTCACCCTCCTATAGATACCACAGTAGACTACACTCTTCACCCTCCTATAGATACCACAGTAGACTACACTCTCTACCCTCCTATTGATACCACAGTAGACTACACTCTTCACCCTCCTATAGATACCACAGTAGACTACACTCTTCACCCTCCTATAGATACCACAGTAGACTACACTCTCTACCCTCCTATAGATACCACAGTAGACTACACTCTTCACCCTCCTATAGATACCACAGTAGACTACACTCTCTACCCTCCTATAGATACCACAGTAGACTACACTCTTCACCCTCCTATAGATACCACAGTAGACTACACTCTTCACCCTCCTATAGATACCACAGTAGACTACACTCTCTACCCTCCTGTGTGATCGTCTTATGTAGCAACATTTGAAATTGTGTTTTTTACATTGGATAAAGTAGAGACTCAGAGCTAGAAGATGATATATCATACACTGCAGTTGAGGAGCAATGGGAATGTACTCCTGCTTTGAAAGTTGATCAACTTGTAACCTCACTTTTGAGAAAATGGCCCTTGAATGTTTTAGTACACCTACTGGAGAGCTCTTTGTCTACACCCTAAACAGTGAGTACGGTAGTCTACCAAACAACCAAAGACTTCAAGACTAAAGGCTGGTTTATGCAACATCTATCGACATGTCTATTTACAGTTGTCGCAGTGACATCGTGAACATTCTATTGTCATCCGACATCAAACTTGTCGTTGTCGTTATGAAAAAGTATAAACACAAAAATGACAGGCTGCATGACATCAGCAACCTGGTGGTCCAAAATAGAATAGCTGGAGTATTTTAACACCAATAAAACCCATCTGTTTAAAAGGAATTTAGTATTATGTCAAAATCTAGCAAACCAGGCAACTGAAAGCAACTTTCTAAACAATGTTTTGGTTCGTTTCTAGCTTGTTAGCTAGCTTGCTAACGTTAAGTTAGCTAGGCTAGCCAATTCAAATAATGACCATATCATATAGCTGACAATGTCTTAACCCGTAGCTAATTTTGTATTAATTATTACAGGAAAATAAAGTCACCGCAAGATAATTATTTACAAGTTAATGGCGAGCTAATTACAAATAATAGCTTACGGTTGTGAGTGTGACTAAATAAAAGCAGAGCATTCTACCGTAGAATTGTAGAACTTGGACACTGTCTCGTTGGCCTAACGTTATATCCTAATTTGACTTTGGTGCAGGTCATGTTGTTCTTCACATTACAGTCTCTGGTAAACACACACTATATCAAATAAAATCACAGTTTATGTGTCACATGCACAGGATACAGAAGGTGTAAATGGAACTGTGAAACGGTTACTTGCACAGTGGAATCTATTATTTAGACATGTACAGTGGGGAAAAAAGTATTTAGTCAGCCACCAATTGTGCAAGTTCTCCCACTTAAAAAGATAAGAGAGGCCTGTAATTTTCATCATAGGTACAGGTCAACTATGACAGACGAAATGAGGAAAGAAAATCCAGAAAATCACATTGTAGGATTTCTAATGAATTTATTTGCAAATTATGGTGGAAAATAAGTATTTGGTCAATAACAAAAGTTTCTCAATACTTTGTTATATACCCTTTGTTGGCAATGACACAGGTCAAACGTTTTCTGTAAGTCTTCACAAGGTTTTCACACACTGTTGCTGGTATTTTGGCCCATTCCTCCATGCAGATCTCCTCTAGAGCAGTGATGTTTTGGGGCTGTCGCTGGGCAACACGGACTTTCAACTCCCTCCAAAGATTTTCTATGGGGTTGAGATCTGGAGACTGGCTAGGCCACTCCAGGACCTTGAAATGCTTCTTACGAAGCCACTCCTTCGTTGCCTGGGTGGTGTGTTTGGGATCATTGTCATGCTGAAAGACCCAGCCACGTTTCATCTTCAATGCCCTTGCTGATGGAAGGAGGTTTTCACTCAAAATCTCACGATACATGGCCCCATTCATTCTTTCCTTTACACGGATCAGTCGTCCTGGTCCCTTTGCAGAAAAACAGCCCCAAAGCATGATGTTTCCACCCCCATGCTTCACAGTAGGTATGGTGTTCTTTGGATGCAACTCAGCATTCTTTGTCCTCCAAACATAACGAGTTGAGTTTTTACCAAAAAGTTATATTTTGGTTTCATCTGACCATATGACATTCTCCCAATCCTCTTCTGGATCATCCAAATGCACTCTAGCAAACTTCAGACGGGCCTGGACATGTACTGGCTTAAACAGGGGGACACGTCTGGCACTGCAGGATTTGAGTCCCTGGCGACGTAGTGTGTTACTGATGGTAGGCTTTGTTACTTTGGTCCCAGCTCTCTGCAGGTCATTCACTAGGTCCCCCCGTGTGGTTCTGGGATTTTTGCTCACAGTTCTTGTGATCATTTTGACCCCACGGGGTGAGATCTTGCGTGGAGCCCCAGATCGAGGGAGATTATCAGTGGTCTTGTATGTCTTCCATTTCCTAATAATTGCTCCCACAGTTGATTTCTTCAAACCAAGCTGCTTACCTATTGCAGATTCAGTCTTCCCAGCCTGGTGCAGGTCTACAATTTTGTTTCTGGTGTCCTTTGACAGCTCTTTGGTCTTGGCCATAGTGGAGTTTGGAGTGTGACTGTTTGAGGTTGTGGACAGGTGTCTTTTATACTGATAACAAGTTCAAACAGGTGCCATTAATACAGGTAACGAGTGGAGGACAGAGGAGCCTCTTAAAGAAGAAGTTACAGGTCTGTGAGAGCCAGAAATCTTGCTTGTTTGTAGGTGACCAAATACTTATTTTCCACCATAATTTGCAAATGAATTCATAAAAAATCCTACAATGTGATTTTCTGGATATTTTTTTCTCATTTTGTCTGTCATAGTTCACGTGTACCTATGATGAAAATTACAGGCCTCTCATCTTTTTAAGTGGGAGAACTTGCACAATTGGTGGCTGACTAAATACTTTTTTCCCCACTGTAGCTAGCTAGCTAGCTAAACAATTAACCATAATCCCATCTCATAACGTTACTACCCTGCATGAATCTACAGGTAGCTAAAGCTAACCACCACCTAGGTTCAATGTTAGCTAGCTAGCTAACATTAGTCTCCTGAGTGGCGCAGTGGTCTAAGGCACTGCATCACAGTGCTAACTGTGCCACTAGAGATCCTGGTTCGAATCCAGGCTCTGTCGCAGCCGGCCGCGACCGGGAGACTCATGGGCGGCGCACAATTGGTCCAGGGTAGGGGAGGGAATGGCCGGCAGGGATGTAGTTCGATTCCCACGGGGGGCCAGTATAAAAAAAAATATATATATGTATTCACTAACTGTAAGTCACTCTGGATAAGAGCGTCTGCTAAATGACTAAAATGTAAAAAATAAAATAAAATGTAACTAGTAATGCAAATGGCTCTGAGATACGAATAATATTACTACACAGATCAGCCATGTCATGTTAGCTTGCGAGCAAGCCAGCCAGCTACTGTTAGCTAGCTAGCTAACAGTATGCTTTAACTTACAATGAAAACAACTTTCTGACCAAATTAGAAATGTATAATATCTGAAAATGCTAGACTTTCTTACCCCTATACATGGACCACACTGTAGACCACACTATTTACCAAGAGAGTTTTCATCTATATTTTTCATAGCTGTCTATTTACCACCACAAACCAATGCTGGCATTAAGATTGCACTGAATGAGTTGTACAAGGCCATTAATCAACAGGAAAACGCTCATCCAGATGCAGCGCTCCTAGTAGCCGGGGACTTTAATGCAGGGAAACTTAAATCCGTTCTACCTAATTTCTACCAGCATGTTAAATGTGCAACCAGAGGGAAAAAAACTCTAGACCACCTTTACTCCACACACAGAGACGCATACAAAGCTCTCCCTCGCCCTCCATTTAGCAAATCTGACCATAACTCTATCCTCCTGATTCCTGCTTATAAGCAAAAACTGAAGCAGGAAGCACCAGTGATTCGGTTAATAAAAAAGTGGTCAGATGACGCAGATGCTAAGCTACAGGACTGTTTTGCTAGCACAGACTGGAACATGTTCCGGGATTCTTCAGACAGCATTGAGGAGTACACCACATCAGTCACTGGCTTCATCAATAAGTGCATCGATGATGTCGTCCCCACAGTGACCGTACGTACATACCCCAACCAGAAGCCATGGATTACAGGAAACATCCGCACTGAGCTAAAGGGTAGAGCTGCCGCTTTCAAGGAACGGGACTCTAACCCGGACGCTTATAAGAAATCCCGCTATGACCTCCGACGAACCATCAAACAGGCAAAGAGTCAATACAGGTCTAAGATTGAATCATACTACACTGGCTCTGACGCTCGTCGGATGTGGCAGGGCTTGAAAACTATTACAGACTACAAAGGGAAGCACAGCCGCGAGCTGCCCAGTGACACAAGCCTACCAGACGAGCTAAACCACTTCTATGCTCGCTTCGAGGCAAGCAACACTGAAGCATGCATGAGAGCACCAGCTGTTCCGGACGACTATGTGATCACGCTCTCCGTAGCCGATGTGAGTAAGACTTTTAAGCAGGTCAACATTCACAAGGCCGCAGGGCCAGACGGATTACCAGGACGTGTACTCCGAGCATGTGCTGACCAACTGGCAAGTGTCTTCACTGACATTTTCAACATGTCCCTGACTGAGTCTGTAATACCAACATGTTTCAAGCAGACCACCATAGTCCCCGTGCCCAAGAACTCTAAGATAACCTGCCTAAATGACTACCGACCCGTAGCACTGACGTCTGTAGCCATGAAGTGCTTTGAAAGACTGGTCATGGCTCACATCAACAGCATAATCCCAGAAACCCTAGACCCACTCCAATTTGCATACCGCCCCAACAGATCCACAGATGATGCAATCTCTATCGCACTCCACACTGCCCTTTCCCACCTGGACAAGAGGAACACCTACGTGAGAATGCTATTCATTGACTACAGCTCAGCATTCAACACCATAGTGCCCTCTAAGCTCATCACTAAGCTAAGGATCCTGGGACTAAACACCTCCCTCTGCAACTGGATCCTGGACTTCCTGACGGGCCGCCCCCAGGTGGTAAGGGTAGGTAACAACACATCTGCCACACTGATCCTCAACACGGGGTCCCTCAGGGGTGCGTGCTCAGTCCCCTCCTGTACTCTCTGTTCATGACTGCATGGCCAGGCACGACTCCAACACCATCATTAAGTTTGCCGACGACACAACAGTGGTAGGCCTGATCACCGACAACGATGAGACAGCCTATAGGGAGGAGGTCAGAGATCTGGCCGTGTGGTGCCAGGACAACAACCTCTCCCTCAACGTGACCAAGACAAAGGAGATGATTGTGGATTACAGGAAAAAAAAGAGGACTGAGCACGCCCCCATTCTCATCGACGGGGCTGTAGTGGAACAGGTTGAGAGCTTCAAGTTCCTTGGTGTCCACATCACCAACGAACTATCATGGTCCAAACACACCAAGACAGTCGTGAAGAGGGCACGACAAAGCCTATTCCCCCTCAGGAGACTAAAAAGATTTGGCATGGGTCCTCAGATCCTCAAAAAATTCTACAGCTGCACCATCGAGAGCATCCTGACTGGTTGCATCACCGCCTGGTATGGCAACTGCTTGGCCTCTGACCGCAAGGCACTACAGAGGGTAGTGCGTACGGCCCAGTACATCACTGGGGCAAAGCTCCCTGCCATCCAGGACCTCTATACCAGGCGGTGTCAGAGGAAGGCCCTCAAAATTGTCAAAGACTCCAGCCACCCTAGTCATAGACTGTTCTCTCTGCTACCGCACGGCAAGCGGTACCGGAGTGCCAAGTCTAGGTCCAAAAGACTTCTCAACAGCTTCTACCCCCAAGCCATAAGACTCCTGAACAGCTAATCATGGCTACCCGGACTATTTGCACTGCCCCCCCACCCCATCCTTTTTTCGCTGCTGCTACTCTGTTAAGTATTTATGCATAGTCACTTTAACTCTACCCACATGTACATATTACCTCAACTACCTCAACTAGCCGGTGCCCCCGCACATTGACTCTGCACCGGTACCCCCCCTGTATATATAGCCTCCCTACTGTCACTTTATTTTACTTCTGCTCTTTTTTTCTCAACACTTTTTTTGTTGTTGTTTTATTCTTACTTTTTTTGTTTAAAATAAATGCACTGTTGGTTAAGGGCTGTAAGTAAGCATTTCACTGTAATGTCTGCACCTGTTGTATTCGGCGCATGTGACCAATAAAATTTGATTTGATTTGATTTGATTTGATAAACGCTTCTCCCTCTCTGTCATGGATGCCATGGTTACCCTTAGTTTGAAGATGTCATCCAGAGACAGTTGTTTTATACAACAGCCTTCTGTGTTCTCTTTTCGACTCCCTCCGCATTTGCAATCAAACGCATTAATTTTCTCCATCTCCTTAGCTATCATACTCTGTTTCCACTGGACATTCCACTGATTAAAAATGTGGTCCTCCAGAAAAAGTGGTGATCCTTAGCAACATTTTTGCTGTTCTTCGTGATATCTTTAAAAAAAGCCAAGTTAGAAAGGATTACCTACACATACTGACTCTATGTTATAGACAGAAGCGTGATACATGGCAGACCAATCCGTACTCATCTCTAAGCATGTCCAGTCCATCATGGCTAGTGGTAAGGTTCCTCTCTTTTTCCGTGGCTAAACTAACTAGGCTCGTAATTTAAAAAAATTGATTCGTATTTACAGATGGAATACAAGTTTGTTATTAAGGCACATGACAGTTCACATGTTCCAGAAGACATTTCTGCCCAAAAATGCATTTTGATTTAAATAAATACATTTTTGTTCAAATGACTGTCCTGTGAAGAAGTGATGCACGACATAAGCCTAGTTTCCTGAAACGAGTCACCTATAGATACCACAGTAGACTACACTCTTCACCCTCCTATAGATACCACAGTGGACTACACTCTTCACCCTCCTATAGATACCACAGTAGACTACACTCTTCACCCTCCTATAGATACCACAGTAGACTACACTCTCTACCCTCCTATAGATACCACAGTAGACTACACTCTTCACCCTCCTATAGATACCACAGTAGACTACACTCTCTACCCTCCTATAGATACCACAGTAGACTACACTCTTCACCCTCCTATAGATACCACAGTAGACTACACTCTCTACCCTCCTATAGATACCACAGTAGACTACACTCTTCACCCTCCTATAGATACCACAGTAGACTACACTCTCTACCCTCCTATAGATACCACAGTGGACTACACTCTCTACCCTCCTATAGATACCACAGTAGACTACACTCTTCACCCTCCTATAGATACCACAGTAGACTACACTCTTCACCCTCCTATAAAGCGCATTCGAAAAGTATTCAGACCCCTTGCCTTTTTTCACATTTTGTTACGTTACAGCCTTATTCTAAAATGGATTACATCATTTTTTCCCCTCACCAATCTACATACAATACCTCATAATGACAAAGAGAAAAAAGGTTTTTAGAAATTTTATCAAATTTATAAAAAATTAAAAACATAAATACATTATTTACATAAGTATTCAGACCCTTTGCTATTAGACTCGAAATTGAGCTCAGGTGCATCCTGTTACGAATGATCATCCTTGAGATGTTTCTATAACTTGATTGGACTCCACCTGTGGTAAATTCAATTGCTTGGACATGATTTGGAAATATATGGTCCCACACTTGACACTGCATGTCAGAGCAAAACCAAGCCATGAGGTCGGAGGAATTGTCCGTAGAGCTCAGAGTCAGGATTGTGTCGAGGCACAGATCTGGGGAAAGGTACCAAAACATTTGTGCAGCATTGAAGGTCCCCAAGAACACAGTGGCCTCCATAATTCTTAAATGGAAGAAGTTTAGAACCACCAAGACTCTTCCTAGAGCTGGCCGCCCACCCGGGGAGAACAGCCTTGGTCAAGGAGTTGACCAAGAACCCGATGGTCAGTCTGACAGAGCTCCAGAGTTCCTCTGTGGAGATGGGAGAACCTTCCAGAATGAAAACCATCTCTGCAGCACTCCACCAATCAGGCCTTTATGGTAGGGTGGCCAGACGGAAGCCACTCCTCAGTAAAAGGCACATGAAAGCCCGCTTGGAGTTCGCCAAAAGGCACCTAAAGGACTCTCAGACCATGAGAAACAAGATTCTCTGGTCTGATGAAACCAAGATTGAACTCTTTGGCCTGAATGCCAAGTGTCATGTCTGGAGGAAATGTGGCACCAATCCTACGGTGAAGCATGGTGGTGGCAGCATCATGCTGCAGGGATGATTTTCAGTGGCAGGGACTGGGAGACTAGTCAGGATCTAGGGAAAGATGAACAGAGCAAAGTACAGAGAGATCCTTGATGGAAACCTTCCAACAGGTCAACGACCCTAAGCACACAGCCAAGACAACGCAGGAGTTGCTTCTGGACAAGTCTCTGAATGTCCTTGAGTGGCCCAATCAGAGTCCGGACTTGAAGCCGATCTAAAATCTCTGGAGAGACCTGAAAATAACTGTGCAGCGACGCTCCCCATCCAACCTGACAGAGCTTGAGAGGATCTGCAGAGAAGAATGGGAGAAACTCCCCAAATACAGGTGTGCCAAGCTTGTAGCGTCATACCCAAGAAGACTCAAGGCTGTAATCTCTGCCAAAGGTGCTTCAACAAAGTACTGAGTAAATGGTCAGAATATTTATGTAAATGTCATATTTCCGTTTGTTATGTTTAATACATTTGCAAAAAATTCTAAAAACCTGTTTTTCCTCTGTCATTGTGGGGTATTGTGTGTAGATTGTTGAGGAAAACATGTAATTTAATCAATTTTATGATAAGGCTGTAATGTAACAACATTTGGAAAAAGTCAAGGGGTCTGAATACTTTCCGAATGCACTGTAAGTAGTGGTTAGGAGGTGTTAGGCCAAAACACTACTGGTATCTACTGTAGAGATGAGTAACTATTGGTATGTAGTAAAGGTTTAATGGTTCAGTATGTATTGCGGTTTTAGGGTTACGGTTTGGTTACGGTTTAGTTCGGTTTGGTTACGGTTTAGTTCGGTGTGGTTATGGTTTGGTTCAGTTTCGGTACAGCGGGAAAATGAAATGCCAACAGTTACTGTAGTTAATTTGTATTTATTTAAGAAAATCCAAAGTGTTATTATTCCTGATTCTATAAAAGATGATGAGTCATGTAACGCCTAATGGGAGCACCATAAGGAATAACAACACTTGGTATTTAAAATATAGTGCAATATGTGTGTGAAATCAATATGGAAACATGGCTCAGACATTGTCTAGACAGATTGGTTATTTAGCAACAAAACTCACGCGTGTGCAACTATGGGGCAAAACAGACGAGGTTGGCTTAGATTGTTGACAACATGAAAACTTGATTTCATCTCCAATGTTTATTGAATACATAAATAAAGTTGCACAATGAGCACTTGTTGTGTATCAAATACATTGTTACAGTTGTTGGTTAGCTAGCTAGCACATTTTAGCTATACTAGCATTGACGTGACATCAATCAAAACACCTCAAAACAAGACATGGTAAAACTAGCTGAAAAAGCGACACGATTCCCCAGCTTCTTGTCATTGTTGCCAGAATCCCAACAAAACACGGCCTTCTGCCTCATTGAAGCGCACGCATCGTTTTCATGACGTTCTCAGCCAACCCGTCTATAGGCCTATGCTATGATGTTTTCTTACAAAGAGAAAAATATGCACACTTCTCTCATAAAGGGGGCGTGTCTGTAGCATTGGTACTTCTCACTCCAGAGTAATGTGATGGGCTGTTAAGTAGCCCCGGAGGTCCATCCATCTGTCGTAAGCACAACACAGGGTGCATTGGCCAATTCATGGACAACTTCAGCATTAGCTTGCTTATATAGAGCAGGTATTACCTGTTTGCTGAAAACGGGTGCAAGAGGGCGAAGTTCGTAATGTAACTTTCATGAGGTGTTGAAACCCCCCTGTTCTTTCTCAACCCACGGAAAATGCGCGCATATCCACGGCTATAAACATACCTATTGATCCTGTAATGTCTTTGGCCCGGGTCAAAATCAGCTGCAATTTCTTTGGCCCAGAATCATCTGCAAAAGGGCTGCTTGAAAACAGAGGGGAGATGTGATGTTGTTTTTTTTGTGTTTCTGTTTTGCTCCGTTGGTAGGAATACCAAGGGGTGATGTCAGCGTCAATGTGTCAACATGTTTGAGGTGTTGACAGCTGCATAGACTATTCTGGCTGAGTGGTGGCTACATACTCTCTCTGTCCATAAACTACCAGCCTACCAGACGAGCTAAATGCCTTTTATGCTCGCTTCGAGGCAAGCAACGCTGAAGCATGCATGAGAGCTTCACCTGTTCCGGATGACTGTGTGATCACGCTCTCCGTAGACGATGTGAGCAAGACCTTTAAACAGGTCAACATTCACAAGGCCGTGGGGCCAAACGGATTACCAGGACATGTACTCAGAGCATGTGCAGGGCAACTGGCAAGTGTCTTCACTGACATTTTCAACCTCTTCCTGACTGAGTCTGTAATACCTACATGTTTCAAGCAGACCACCATAGTCTCTGTGCCCAAGGAAGCGAAGGTAACCTGCCTAAATGACTACCGCCCGTAACACTGCATTGAAAGGCTGGTCATGGCTCACATCAATACCATTATCCCAGAAACCTTAGACCCACTCCAATTGGCATACCGCCCAAACAGATCCACAGATGACGCAATCTCAATCGCATTCTACAGTGCGCTTTCCCACCTGGTCAAAAGGAACACATATGTGAGAATGCAGCTCAGCGTTCAACACCATAGTGCCCACAAAGCTCATCACTAAGCTAAGGACCCTGGGACTAAACACCTCCCTCTGCAACTGGATCCTGGACTTCCTGATGGGCCGCGCACATGTGGTAAGGGTAGGTAACAACACATCCGCCACGCTGATCCTCAACACTGGGGCCCATCAGGGGTGCGTGCTTAGTCCCCTCCTGTATTCCATGATCACCCAAGACCGCGTGGCCAAGCACGACTCCAACACCATCATTACATTTGCTGACGACACAACACTGGTAGGCCTGATCACCGACAACGATGAGACAGCCTATAGGGAGGAGGTCAGAGACCTGGCAGTGTGGTGCCAGGACAACAACCTCTCCCTCAACGTAAGCAAGACAAAGGAGCTGATCGTGGACTACAGGAAAACACGCCCCCATTCACATCGACGGGGCTGTAGTTCCTTGGTGTCCTCATCACCAACAAACTATCATGGTCCAAACACACCAAGACAGTCGTGAAGAGGGCACGACAAAGCCTATTCCCCCTCAGGAGACTGAAAAGATTTACCATGGGTCCCCAGATCCTCAAAAAGTTATACAGCTGCACCATCGAGAGCATCCTGACTGGTTGTATCACCGCCTGGTATGGCAATGGCTCGGCATCCGACCGTAAGGCGCTACAGAGGGTAGTGCGTACGGCCCAGTACATCACTGGGGCCAAGCTTCCTGCCATCCAAGACCTTTATACTAGGCAGTGTCAGAGGAAGGCCCAAAAAATGGTCAAAGACTCCAGTCATAGACTGTTATCTCTGCTACCGCACGGCAAACGATACCGGAGCGCCAAGTCTATGTCCAAAAGGCTCCTTAACAGCTTCTACCCCCAAGCCATAAGACTGCTGAACATTTATCCAAATGGCCACCCGGACTATTTACATTGATTCCCCCCCTTTGTTTATACACTGCTGCTACTCGCTGTTTATTGTCTATGCATAGTCACTTTACCCTTATCTACATATATTACCTTGACTAATCTGTACCCCCGCACATTTACTTGGTACCGGTAACCCCTGTATATAGCCTCGTTATTGTTATTTTATTGTGTTACTTTTAATTATTTGTTTTACTTTAGTTTATTTATTAAATATTTTTTAAACTATTTTTTGAACTGCATTGTTGGTTAAGGGCTTGTAAGTAAGCATTTCACGGTAAGGTCTACACCTGTTGTATTCAGCGCATGGGACAAATACATTTTTATTTTATTTGATATTCTGGTTGAGCAGTGGCTACGTACTCTCTCTGTCCATCGGCTATTCTGGTTGAGCATTGGCTACATACTCTCTCTGTCCATCGGCTATTCTGGTTGAGCATTGACTACGTACTCTCTCTGTCCATCGGCTATTCTGGTTGAGCATTGGCTACGTACTCTCTCTGTCCATCGGCTATTCTGGTTGAGCATTGGCTACGTACTCTCTCTGTCCATCGGCTATTCTGGTTGAGCATTGACTACGTACTCTCTCTGTCCATCGGCTATTCTGGTTGAGCATTGGCTACGTACTCTCTCTGTCCATCGGCTATTCTGGTTGAGCATTGGCTACATACTCTCTCTGTCCATCGGCTATTCTGGTTGAGCATTGACTACGTACTCTCTCTGTCCATCGGCTATTCTGGTTGAGCATTGGCTACGTACTCTCTCTGTCCATCGGCTATTCTGGTTGAGCATTGGCTACGTACTCTCTCTGTCCATCGGCTATTCTGGTTGAGCATTGGCTACGTACTCTCTCTGTCCATCGCCGTTGTAATCTACTGGGAAGCCAAAAATGTTTCCAAACTGGAGATTTAAACGATTATGGAGAATCCTCCTGGTTTATCTACCCCACCACTCTCCATCGTACAGAACTAATTCCCGGCTGCGCCTCACTAAAGCACAGTTTGAAATGCGACAATGAAGATTATAATTTTTATTACAATGTGCGCATAGGCTCTAGTTGTTTTAACAAAATAACTTGGAATGTTTTTTTCAGCTCAGGTTTAAAAAAAAGAAACGTCCTCTCACTGTCAACTGCGTTTATTTTCAGCAAATTTAACATGTGTAAATATTTGTATGAACATAAGATTCAACAACTGAGTGTCACGAACGTTGAGAGACGGGTGCAGCGTGAAAAGCGTACATGTTTATTAACAAAATAAACATTAAACAAAACAAGAAAACAACGTAACGTGAAGTCCAAAAGGCTATACACATACCTAACAGGAACAAGATCTCACAGTACACGGTAGGCAATCTACCTAAGTATGATCCCCCAATCAGAGACAACGAGCGACAGCTGTCTCTGATTGGGAACCACACCCGGCCGAACATAGAAATACAATACCTAGAACATAAACATAGAATTTCTAGCATAGATTTCCACACCCAACAAACTAGAGTTCTATAGGTCAGGTCGTGACATAAACTGAACAAGTTCCACAGACATGTGACTAACATAAATGGAATAATGAGGTGGAACTCTGTGTGTTTGATATATTTTTTTATGTATTCATTTGGGTTCACAGTGCGGACCGAACCGAGGTCCCCGTACCTAACGGTTTGTACAGTACTGTGTACCTTTACACCCCTAGTGTAGCGGGTGATTTTGGACGGAGTCAGGCGCAGGAGGGTAAATCACAGAATAAAATACAGCGGTATGCAGCAATGCGTAAAATACTACAGAAAAACAAGGCACGTGGTGAATATCCCGGCGATACACAATACAATATACAGTTGAAGTCGGAAGTTTACATACACTTAGGTTGGAGTCATTAAAACTCATTTTTCAACCACTCCACAAATGGATTGTTAACAAACTATAGTTTTGGCAAGTCGGTTAGGACATCTACTTTGTGCATGACACACGTAATTTTTCCAACAATTGTTTACAGACAGATTATTTCACTTATAATTCACTGTATCACAATTCCAGTGGGTCAGAAGTTTACATACACTAAGTTGACTGTGCCTTTAAACAGCTTGGAAAATTCCAGAAAATGATGTCATGGCTTTAGAAGCATCATTTGAGTCAATTGGAGATGTACCTGTGGATGTATTTCAAGGCCTACCTTCAAACTCAGTGCCTCAATGCTTGACATCATGGGAAAATCAAAAGACCTCAGATATTTTTTTGTAAAAACCTCTACTGCCACGACTTCGGCCGAGGCTGCCTCCCCTCCTTGTTCGGGCGTTCGTCGTCACCAGCTTACTAACCACTGCCGCCCAATTGTCTCGTCTTGTCAATCACACACACCTGGTTCCCATTTTTTTATTTAACCTTTATTTAACCAGGTAAGCCAGTTGAGAACAAGTTCTCATTTACAACTGCGACCTGGCCAAGATAAAGCAAAGCAGTGCGATAAAAACAACAACACAGAGTTACATATTGGGTAAAACAAAACATAAAGTCAAAAATACAACAGAAAATCTATATACAGTGTGTGCGAATGTAGTAAGTTATGGAGGTAAGGCAATAAATAGGCTATAGTGCAAAATAGTTACAATTTCGTATTAACACTGGAATGATAGATGTGCAAAAGATGGTGTGCAAATAGAGATACTGGGGTGCAAATTAGCAAAATAAATAACAATATGGGGATGAGGTAGTTGGATGGGCTAATTACAGATGGGCTGTGTACAGGTGCAGTGATCGGTAAGCTGCTCTGACAACTGATGCTTCAAGTTAGTGAGGGAGATACGAGTCTCCAGCTTCAGAGATTTTTGCAGTTCGTTCCAGTCATTGGCAGCTGAGAACTGGATGGAATGGCGGCCAAAGGAGGTGTTGGCTTTGGGGATGACCAGTGAGATATACCTGCTGGAGCGCAGACTACGGGTGGGTGTTGCTATGGTGACCAGTGAGCTAAGATAAGACAGGGATTTGCCTAGCAGTGATTTATAGATGACCTGGAGCCAGTGGGTTTGGCGACGAATATGTAGTGAGGGCCAGCCAACAAGAGCGTACAGGTCACAGTGGTGGGTAGTGTATGGGGCTTTGGAGACAAAACGGATGGCACTGTGATAGACTACATCCAATTTGCTGAGTAGAGTGTTGGAGGCTATTTTGTAAATGACATCGCAGAAGTCAAGGATCGGTAGGATAGTCAGTTTTACGAGGGCATGTTTGGCAGCATGAGTGAAGGAGGCTTTGTTGCGAAATAGGAAGCCGATTCTGGATTTAACTTTGGATTGGAGATTCTTAATGTGTGTCTGGAAGGAGAGTTTACAGTCTAACCAGACACCTAGGTATTTGTAGTTGTCCACATACTCTAGGTCAGACCCGCCGAGAGTAGTGATTCTAGTCGGGTGGGCGGGTGCAAGCAGCGTTCGGTTGAAGAGCATGCATTTAGTTTTACTAGTGTTTAAGAGCAGTTGGAGGCCACGGAAGGAGTGTTGTATGGCGTTGAAGCTCGTTTGGAGGTTTGTTAACACAGTGTCCAATGAAGGGCCAGATGTATACAAAATGGTGTCGTCCGCGTAGAGGTGGATCCGAGCGTCACCAGCAGCAAGAGCGACATCATTGATATACACAGAGAATAGAGTCGGCCCGAGAATTGAACCCTGTGGCACCCCCATAGAGACTGCCAGAGGTCCAGACAACAGGCCCTCCGATTTGACACATTGAACTCTATCTGAGAAGTAGTTGGTGCTCCAGGCGAGGCAGTCATTTGAGAAACCAAGGCTATTTAGTCTGTGTATAAGTGTTCCCTCTGCCCCCTTGTCCTTGTGGGTGATTGTTAATTGTGAGAGTTTGTAACTCGGTGGAGCTACTCATGTCATTGTGTTGCCAGGGTAGATTTTTCCCCTGTGTCTATGTATTATTGGATTCCGTTACAGTTTAATTGCCAGGGATGTTTGCTTCCCCTGTGCCTGTTTCGTTGAGCGCTATTGGAGCGCATTTGTGTGTGAACGAAGGAATAAACTCTGTATTTGGTGAATACCCTAGAGTACGGAATTCCAAGGCGAACTCCTGGGCACTCCTCTTCCCCTGCCGGAGGCAGAACAGACGCTCCCCCGCCGCTTTCCCCTCCGGGGGATGGTCAAACACCGCCCTGAAGCGGCGGGAGAACTCGTCGTACGCGATGGTGGTAGCGTCTATTCTCCTCCACTCTGCGTTGGCCCATTCCAACGCCTTGCCGGAAAGGCAGGAGATCAGGGCGGACACGCTCTCGTGTCCCGAGGGCGCCGGGTGCACGGTGGCCAGGTAAAGCTCCACCTGGAGAAGGAATCCCTGACACCCGGCAGCGGTCCCATCGTAGGCCCTCGGGAGCGAGAGTCGAACTCCTCTGGGTTCCGGAGCGGGAATGGGCTGACTTGCCGATGGTGAGGGCAGGGAAGATGGCGGTGGAGGTGTCCCTCGGGTCTCCCAGCGTCGGATGGTGGTGATCACCTCCTGCAGGGCGGACCCCATCCGCAGGATCTGGTCATTCTGCTCGCGGACCCTGTCCTCCAGCGTCTCCTGTGCTGCTGCGGCTCCTGCTGATTCCATTCGAGCAGGTGTGTGATTCTGTCAGTGATGCTGTAGGTGGGTGTGGTGGTGGAATCAGGCGCAGGACGCAGAAGTACAGTCCAAAGACTTTAGTGAAATATCCACAAGAGAAACGCACAAAATAGCCCGAAGGCGAAACTCCGCACGCAGGCGAAACCAAAACGGGCGCACTACACAGGTGCGACAAAACACTCCAACACAATAGAGAACAGCTCAACCGAGCAAACAGTAATACGTCCAGCAAAACGCACGACAGTGAAAACAATCACACACAACACTTGACAAACACAACGAGAACTTATAGGACACTAATTACACTAAACGATAACAGGTGTAACAACAATCAGACAAAAGCAAACGAACATAGAAACATGCAACGGTGGCAGCTAGTATTCCGGAGACGACGAACGCCGAAGCCTGCCCGAGCAAGGAAGAGAGGCAGCCTCGGCCGAAACCGTGACAGCAACTTCACATGGGGACAAAAATCGTACTTTTTGGAGACTTTTTGGTCTGATGAAACAAAAATAGAACTGTTTGGCCATAATGACCATCGTTATGTTTGGAGGAAAAAGGGGAACGCTTGCAAGCCGAAGAACACCATCCCAACCATGAAGCATAGAGTGTATTACGTGTATGTGTGTGTGTATGTGCGTGTGTGTGTGTATGATTGTATGATTGTATGTGTGTGTGTGTGTGAGAGTGTGTGTGCGCATCCATGCGTGTTTGTAGAGTGAGAAGTGGATCAAGATCAAGCAAGCACATGGTGAGATGAGAGATGAGAGGAAAGGAGAGGAGGTTGGGGGGTTCCCATTCTCTGCTGAATGCCTACTGGCATTATTCAGTGTTTAGGAGAAGAGGTTTTCACTGATGAATGTTCACCTACCGTGTGCTGAAGGAGATTACCAAAATAAGACTTCTCTTTCCAAATGCATACCCTGATCTCTTCATCTCTTCATCGCTCCCTCTCCCTCGTCTCCTTCTCTCTCCCTCACTCCCACGGTAAACCATTGTTATTGGCACCCCAATGGTGGAACAAGCTCCCTCACGACGCCAGGACAGCGGAGTCACTCACCACCTTCCGGAGACATTTGAAACCCCACCTCTTTAAGGAACACCTGGAATAGTATAAAGTAATCCTTCTAACCCCCCCCTTACCCCACCCCACCCCCCCCCAAAACAAAAAAATTTTGTAAAGTGGTTATCCCACTGGCTATAAGGTGAATGCACCAATTTGTAAGTCGCTCTGTATAAGAGCGTCTGCTAAATGACGTAAATGCAAATGTAAATGTTATTGGATGTCACGGTGATGATTGGCCAAACCACGGTAAACCGTTGTTGTTGCACGTCACGGTGATGAAACGAGAACCCCCCCTGTAGAGAACTGAATCCGTGTCCGCCACACAGATGCTTCTATTTGTTTTGAACATGCTGCGCTACCCTACAGTACTGTAGGAACGCTTTGGCACCCGTCTGATATGATGGAGAGCAGCCTGGTTTTGATTCAATGTTTTTCTTTTAGACATAAAACACTTGGCCTTAAATGGAAATTTGTTGTGTCTATTGACTGGTGGAGGTTTATTTGTTTTGAATGTCGTTTTGATAGCATTTTTCTTCTCTCCTCTCCTGCATGAGTCTTTCAAAAACAGTAGAGGGTATTTGCGCCAGACATGAATGTCTATTGAATCAGGGTGTACGTCCCTAATGGCAACCTATTCCTTACATAGTGCACTACTTTTGACCAGAGAAATATGGGCCCTTGTTAAAAATTAGTGCGTCTATAAAGGGAATATTTACGACGTAGACTTTCAACCCGATAAAGGGGGGTATGTGGGCCAAACATGACAGTCCATTGCGTCTGGGTGTTATTGAGGATTAAGGTATGAACAGCAAACAGACTGAGTTGTCTGTCTGTTTCCCAGTGCTATTTTCTGCCTAGTTAATCATATCTGAACTCTGGAAGGATTTGGATAATATGTTCATGTCCACATTTGGCATGTTTACCCGGAGAAAAAAAACACAGAAAATCTAAAATGATTGAGGGACTGAAATAAATAAAACATGAAAAACAAATCTCACACAGATTTTTCCACATATAATAAATAGCTACAGTAGCTACATATTGAACAATAATTATACATGTTGTTGTTGTTGACACTCCACCGACAGCAACAGTATATTACTAAACACAGACACAAACCCTATTGTATCATAATGTCTGAGGCCATAGTAGAATAACTAACGGATATTAGAGTTGTTCTCTGATTGGACTGATTAGTCTATTCTATTCTATTACACTAATCCTGATTAGTATCATGTGACTGTTGCCATTGTGTGTGTGTGTGTGTGTGTGTGTGTGTGTGTGTGTGTGTGTGTGTGAGCGTATTTACTCTGTCGGACTGACCATGACCCTTTGATAAGCAACGCCCCCCCCCCCCCCAGAACCCCGGCTTTGAGCGTGGTATGATTGTCGGTGCCAGGCGCACCGGTTCCAGTATCTCAGAAACGTCCGGCCTCCTGGGCTTTTCACGCACGACGGTGTCTAGGGTTTACGAAGAATGGTGCTACAAAAAAAAAAAAAATCCAGTCAGCGGCAATCCTGTGGGCAAAAACAGCTCGTTGACGAGAGCGGCCGAAGGAGAATGGCAAGAATCGTGCAAACTAACAAGGGAGGACCAATCAGGCAAGTAACGGCGCATTAACACAGTGGTGGGCAAAACGGCGATTTAACGTAAGCAGTATCCTGTCCATGGCCCCATCCTGCCTGGTATCAACAGTACAGGCTGGTGGCGGTGGTGTAATGATGTGGGGAATGTTTTCCTGGCACACGTTAGGTCCCTTTGATACCAATTGAGCAACGTTTGAACACCCCACCCTTGTAGAATCCATGCCTCAAAGAATTCAGGCTGGGGGGGTACCTATTAAACTTTGAGAGCATGTCAGACAAGCACAGAGTGGAGACTCAGGAACCGCGAAGTCGAAAACACATCTAGCATACATCTAACCAGTAACATCCCTCTCCTCTCCAGCATCAGACAGCTCCACAAAGTAATTGTCGCAAAGAGTGAGTGACTAGAGAGGGACAGACAGACTACAGAGAGACAAAGAGACAGACTACAGAGAGACAGAGAGACAGAGAAACAGAGAAACAGACCACAGAGAGACAGAGAGACAGAGACAGACTACAGAGAGACAGAGAGACAGACTACAGAGAGACAGAGAAACAGACTACAGAGAGAAAGAGAGACAGAGAAACAGACTACAGAGAGACAGAGAGACAGACTACAGAGCGACAGAGAGACATAGAAACAGACTACAGAGAGACAGAGAGACAGACCACAGAGAGACAGAGAGACAGACGACAGAGAGATAGACTACAGAGAGACAGAGAGACAGAGAAACAGACTACAGAGAGACACAGAAACAGACTACAGAGAGACAGACTACAGAGAGACAGAGAAACAGACTACAGAGAGACACAGAAACAGACAACAGAGAGACAGACTACAGAGAGACAGAGAGACAGAGAAACATACTACAGAGAGACACAGAAACAGACTACAGAGAGACAGACTACAGAGAGACAGAGAGACAGACTACAGCGAGACAGAGAGACAGACTAAAGAGAGACAGAGAGACAGACCACAGAGAGACAGAGAGACAGACGACAGAGAGAAAGAGAAACAGACTACAGAGAGACAGAGAGACAGACTACAGAGAGACAGACTACAGAGAGACAGAGAGACAGAGAGACAGACTACAGAGAGACAGAGAGACAGACTACAGAGAGACAGAGAGACAGAGAAACAGACTACAGAGAGACAGACTACAGAGAGACAGAGAGGAGACAGAGAGACAGAGAGACAGAGAAACAGACTACAGAGAGACAGTGAGACAGACTACAGAGAGACAGAGAGACAGACTACAGAGAGACAAAGAGACAGAATACTAATTAGTTGACATATCCTTGAGAATATTGTTGATGAACTTTTATGACTTTAGTTGTGGCAATGTAGATTAATATACTCTAATAATTTCACGTTTATGTAAAATATTCATGATTAAATTGTTCCTCTGAATTACAATACAGATCCAAATACCAAACACCTGCAATGATGCCGTACTTCCTGAAATCTGAATAACTGTCATTTGTTTGTTTGTTTTTCTCTGTTCCTATGATTGGTTGATTTAATCTTCTTGTTTGTTACGTGCTCCTGAAGCAGCTCAGAGGAGGAGAAAACAGAGACAGAGAAACAGACTACAGAGAGACAGAGAGACAGCAGCTCAGAGGAGGAGAAAACAGAGACAGAGAAACAGACTACAGAGAGACAGAGAGACAGAGAGACAGACTACAGAGAGACAGAGAGACAGACTACAGAGAGACAGAGAAACAGACTACAGAGAGACAGAGAGACAGAGAAACAGACTACAGAGAAACAGACTACAGAGAGAGAGAAACAGACTACAGAGAGACAGACTACAGAGAGACAGAGAGACAGAGAGACAGAGAGACAGACTACAGAGAGACAGAGAGACAGACCTCAGAGAGACAGAGAGACAGACTACAGAGAGACAGAGAGACAGAGAAACAGACTACAGAGAGACAGAGAGACAGACTACAGAGAGACAGAGAGACAGACTACAGAGAGACAGAGAGACCGAGAAACAGACCACAGAGAGACAGACTACAGAGAGACAGACTACAGAGAGACAGACCACAGAGAGACAGAGAGACAGACTACAGAGAGATAGAGAGACAGAGAAACAGACTACAGAGAGACAGAGAGACAGACTACAGAGAGACAGAGAGACAGAGAAACAGACTACAGAGAGACAGAGAGACAGAGAAACAGACTACAGAGAAACAGACTACAGAGAGACAGAGAGACTACAGAGAGACAGAGAAACAGACTACAGAGAGACAGAGAGACAGAGAGACAGAGAGACAGACTACAGAGAGACAGAGAGACAGACTACAGAGAGACAGAGAGACAGAGAGAGACAGACTACATTAGCATGCTCATAGGCTACATGCAGACAGACTAAATGACTGACTGGTTCATTGATTTGGTTGACTAATTAGTTGACAGATCCTTGAGAATATTGTTGATGAACTTTAATGACTTTAGTTGTGGCAATGTAGATTAATATACTGTAATAATTTCACATGTTTATGTAAAATATTCATGATTAAATTGTTCCTCTGAATTACAATACAGATCCAAATACCAAACACCTGCAATGATGCCGTACTTCCTGAAATCTGAATAATTGTCATTTATTTGTTTATTTTTCTCTGTTCCTGTGATTGGTTGATTTAATCTTCTTGTTTGTTACGTGCTCCTGAAGCAGCTCAGAGGAGGAGAAAACCGCCCATTCATTTACAACAGGGACGGACTGGGACCAGAAATACACTGGCCAGTTGTTGTCCTCAAGGTCCCCATTATTAGCCAAATAACCCCCAATTGAGACAGTCACACTGGGTTAAACACATTGGGCTAAACACATTGGGCTAAAGATGGACCAGCCGATCTGGCATTCACCTGAACTGCTCTATGGCCAGTCTAGCGCTCAAAGTTAGCTCACCCCTGCCTGGTCCACTGCCCGTATTGCCAGAACTCGTGTCAACAGCAGCAGTCTTCAGAGGCGTCATACTCCTCAGTGACCGACGACGCAACATCACTTGACGTTTCACAGCTATTAACAGTTGATTTTGAAGATGAAGAAATCAAACTATTATGAAGGAATTGGGGATTATTTCGTCATGTCCCATGACGGTGAAAGCGGCAACTGTTTGTGAGTCACACACACACACACAGACTACAGAGAGAGAGAGAGAGACAAACAGGTCGACACACTATTGTAAATAACTGACTGACCGTTTGATTGAGTGATTGATCGATTGATGGCGCAAGTCACTTCATTTTTTTGAAGATGAAGAAATCAAACTGATATGAAATTGGAGGACGATGTTGTGTCTTGTCCTAACCTAGTCAATCTCTACTCAACTGTAACACTGTGAACAGTGTGAATGGAGTTGTTCCCTATATAATGCCCTACATTTGACCAAGTGTGCTGCATTAAATAGGGAATGGGGTGACCATGTGGGATGCAGACCTACACTACTGTACCACTGTGAACAGGATTGTCCCACGGCTCCCCTGACTGTCTTCACATTTAAGGTTAAAATCAGTACCACTGGGGATCTGCTAACATCGTGTGTGTGTGTGTGTGTGTGTGTGTGTGTGTGTGTTTGATATTTAAGGTTAAAAATCAGTACCACTGGGGATCTGCTAACCCATTTGAAGAATGTGATTCAGTAAATTGAATGAGAAGAGCTCTGCCAACTCTGATGGAACTAACAGAAGGATGGTTTAAAACTGATTCAGCGGCTGAGGAGACAAATGGCACCCTATTCCCTACACAGTGGCCAGGGATCATAGGACCGTACACAACATAGGGAATATAGAGGGAATAGGGTGCCATTTGGGATGCACACCATTTACTGTACGCCTTTCAACAGCAGAATGTCACAATTTAAAGCTTTGATTTATTGCTGTGGCTGATATTTATTTATTTATTTCCCTCCAATTCACCCCTTTTTCTTTATTGGAAGTCAAATCTACCAGCCAATAGGGCTGCTGTAGCAGTCCCCCAGTCTCTATATCTACCAGCCAATAGGGCTGCTTGTAAGCAGTCCCCCATCCTCTATATCTACCTAGCCATAGGACTGCTGTAGCAGTCCCCCATCTCTAATATCTAACCAACCCAGCCAATAAGGCTGCTGTGCAGTCCCACCAGTCTCTATATCTACCAGCCAATAGGAAGGCTGTGCAGTCCCCAGTCTCTATATCTACCAGCCAATAAGGCTGCTGTAGCAGTCCCCCCAGTCTCTATAGCTACCAGCCAATAGGCTGTCGGTAGCAGTCCCCCAGTCTCTATATCTACCAGCCAATAGGGCTGGCTGTAGCAGTCCTCCAGTCCTCTATATCTACCAGCCAATAGGACTGCTTAGCAGTCCCCCAGTCTCTATAATCTAACCAGCCTGCTGTAGCAGTCCCCCGTCTCTATATCTACAAGCCAATGGGCTGCTGTAGCAGTCCTCAGTCTCATATCTACCAGCCAATAGGACTGCTGTAGCAGTCCCCCAGTCTCTATATCTACCAGCCAATAGGACTGCTGTAGCAGTCCCCCAGTCTCTATATCTACCAGCCAATAGGACTGCTGTAGCAGTCCTCCAGTCTCTATATCTACCAGCCAATAGGACTGCTGTAGCAGTCCCCCAGTCTCTATATCTACCAGCCAATAGGCTGCTGTAGCAGTCCCCAGTCTCTATATCTACCAGCCAATAAGGCTGCTGTAGCAGTCCCCAGTCTCTATATCTACAGCCATAGGCTGCTGTAGCAGTCCCCCAGTCTCTATATTACCACCAATAGGACTCTTAAGGCCCCCAGTTTTATATCTACCCCAAAGGTCTGTAGCATCCCCCAGTCTCTAATTTCCACCAATAGGACTGCTGTAGCATCCCCCCCTCTCTTATCTACCGCCAAAGGGTGCTGTCAGTCCTCCCTTCTAATCTCCACCAAAAGGACTGCTGTACATCCCCCGTCTCTTTTCCCCCCAAAAGGCTGCTGTAAACATCCCCGTCTTTATATTACCAGCCAAAAGGACTGCTGTAGCATCCCCCCTCTCTATATCCACCAGCCCTAGGGCTGCGTGCGTCCCCCAGTCTCTATATCTTTTCCAGCAATAGGGCTGCTGTAGCATCCCATCTCTTATTACCACCATAGGAGCTGTAGATTCCCCCAGTCTTATACCCCCCAGCCCCAAAAGGCTGTGTCGTCCCCAGTCCTATATTACCACCCATAGGAGCTGTAGCATCCCCCTTTCTATATCTACCATCAAAAGGGGGTGCGTCCCCCATCTCTTAACACCACCAAAAGGGTGCTGTAGCAGTCCCCCGTCTCTATATCTTTACCAGCCAAAGGGCTCTGTGCAGTCCCCCTCTCTTATCTACCAGCCATGGCTCTGTCACCCCCCCTTCATACTCCACCAATAGGGGTGCTGTGCTCCCCCCTCTATATCTCCCGCCAATAGGGGGCTTGCATTCCGTCTCTATACCCAGCCAATAGGGCTGTAGCAGTCCCCGTCTCTATATCTACCAGCCATAGGACTGCTGTGCATTTCCCCCAGTCTCTATATCTACCAGCCCCAAAAGGGCTGCTGTAGCATTCCCCCAGTCTCTATATCTACCAGCCAATAGGACTGCTGTAGCAGTCCCCCAGTCTCTATATCTACCAGCCAATAGGCTGCTTTAGCAGTCCCCCCAGTCTCTATATCTACCATCCAATAAGGCTGCTGTAGCAGTCCCCCAGTCTCTATATCTACCAGCCATAGCTGCTACAGTCCCCCAGTCTCTAATCTACCAGCCAAAAGGCTGCTGTAGCATTCCCCCAGTCTCTATATCTACCCCGCCAATAGGACTGCTGTAGCAGTCCCCAGTCTCTATATCTACCAGCCAGGGCTGCTGTAGCAGTCCCCATTCTCTATATCTACCAGCCAATATGACTGCTTTAGCAGTCCCCCAGTCTCTATATCTACCAGCCAATAAGGCTGCGTAGCATCCCCAGTCTCCCATATCTACCAGCCATAGGACTGCTGTAGCAGTCCCCCAGTCTCTATATCTACCCCCAATAGGCTGCTGTAGCAGTCCCCCGTCTCTATATCTACCACCATGGGCTGCTGTAGCAGTTTCCCCCCGTCTCTATATCTAAACCCGCCAATAGGCTGCTTAGCAGTCCTCCAGTCTCTATATCTACCAGCCAATAGGACTGCTGTAGCAGTCCCCCAGTCTCTATATCTACCAGCCAATAGGACTGCTGTAGCAGTCCTCCAGTCTCTATATCTACCAGCCAATAGGACTGCTGTAGCAGTCCCCCAGTCTCTATATCTACCAGCCAATAGGACTGCTGTAGCAGTCCCCCAGTCTCTATATCTACCAGCCAATAGGGCTGCTGTAGCAGTCCCCCAGTCTCTATATCTACCAGCCAATAAGGCTGCTGTAGCAGTCCCCAGTCTCTATATCTACCAGCCAATAGGGCTGCTGTAGCAGTCCCCCAGTCTCTATATCTACCAGCCAATAGGACTGCTGTAGCAGTCCCCCAGTCTCTATATCTACCAGCCAATAGGACTGCTGTAGCAGTCCCCCAGTCTCTATATCTACCCCAATAGGACTGCTGTAGCAGTCCCCCAGTCTCATATCTACCAGCCAATAGGGCTGCTGTAGCAGTCCCCCCCCGTCTCTATATCTACCAGCCAATAGGCTGCTGTAGCAGTCCTCCAGTCTCTATATCTACCAGCCAATAGGGCTGCTGTAGCAGTCCCCCAGTCTCTATATCTACCAGCCCAATAGGGACTGCGTTAGCAGTCCCCCAGTCTCTATATCTACCAGCCAATAGGCTGCTGTAGCAGTCCCCCAGTCTCTATATCTACCAGCCAAAAGGACTGACTGTAGCAGTCCCCAGTCTCTATATCTACCAGCCAATAGGCTGCTGTGCAGTCCCCAGTCTCTATATCTACCAGCCAAAAGACTGCTGTAAGCAGTCCACAGTCTCTATATCCCAAGCCATAGGACTGCTGTAGCAGTCCCCCAGTCTCTATATCTACCAGCCAATAGGACTGCTGTAGCAGTCCCCAGTCTCTATATCTACCAGCCAATAGGCTGCTGTAGCAGTCCCCCAGTCTCTATATCTACCAGCCAACATAGCTGCTGTAGCAGTCCTCCAGTCTCATATCTACCAGCCAAGAGGCTGCTGTAGCAGTCCCCCAGTCTCTATATCTCACCGCCAATAGGACTGCTGTAGCAGTCCCCAGTCTCTATATCTACCGGCCATAGGCTGCTGTGCAGTCCCCCAGTCTCTATATCTACTGGCCATATAGGCTGCTGTAGCAGTCCCCCAGTCTCTATATCTACCGGCCAATAGGACTGCTGTAGCAGTCCCCCAGTCTTATATCTACCAGCCAATAGGCTGCTGTAGCAGTCCCCAGTCTCTATATCTACCAGCCAATAGGCTGCTGTAGCAGTCCCAGTCTCTATATCTACCAGCCATAGGGCTGCTGTAGCAGTCCCCCAGTCTCTATATCTACCACCAATAGGGCTGCTGTAGCATCCCCAGTTCTATCCACCAGCCATAGGCTGCTGTACATCCCCCAGTCTCTATATCTACCAGCCAATAGGACTGCTGTAGCATCCCCATCTCTATATCTACCAGCAATAGGGCTGCTGTAGCAGTCCCCAGTCTCTATATCTACCAGCCAATAGGACTGCTGTACAGTCCCCCAGTCTCTATATCACCAGCCAATAGGCTGCTGTAGCGTCCCCAGTCTAATATCTACCAGCCAAAGGCTGCTGTAGCAGTCCCCCAGTCTCTATATCCCAGCCATAGGACTGCTGTAGCAGTCCCCAGTCTCTATATCTACACCAATAGGACTGCTGTAGCAGTCCCCAGTCTCTATATCTACCAGCCAATAGGACTGCTGTAGCAGTCCCCAGTCTCTATATCACCAGCCATAGGCTGCTGTAGCAGTCCCCAGTCTCTATATCTACAGCCAATAGACTGCTGTAGCAGTCCCCCAGTCCTCTATATCTACCACAATAGGCTGCTGTACAGTCCCCCAGCTCTATATCTCACCATAGGACTGCTGTAGCAGTCCCCCATTCCTATATCTACCAGCCAATAGGCTGCTGTAGCAGTCCCCCAGTCTCTATATCTACCAGCCAATAGGACTGCGTAGCAGTCCCCAGTCTCTAATCTACCACCATAGGGCTGCTGTAGGGCATTCTCTCCTAGTGCTGACGTTATCTACCCAGCCAATAGGCTGCTGTCAGTCCCAGTCTCTATATCACCGCCAATAACGCTGTAGCAGTCCCCATCCTATATCTACAGCCAAAGCTGCTGTAGCGTCCCCCGTCTCTATTCTACCACCACTAGGCTGCTGTAGCAGTCCCCAGTCCTAATCCCAGCCAATAGGCTCTGTAGCAGTCCCAGTCTCTATATCACGCCAATAGGACTGCTGTAGGTCCCGTCATCTATTCTACCAGCAATAGGCTGCTGTACACCCCCATCTCTATGCCCAGCCATAGGCTGCTGTGCAGTCCCCCGTCTCTATATCTCAGCCAATAGGACTGCTGTAGCGCCCCCAGTCTCATATCTACACCATAGGACGCTTAGCTCCCCAGTCTTATATCTACCAGCCATAGGGCTGCTGTCAGTCCCCGAAGTCTCTATATCTACCACCAATAGGCTGCTGTAGCAGTCCCAGTCTCTATACTACCAGCCATAGGGCTCTGTAGCAGTCCCCCTCCTTTTATCTCCCGCCATAGGGCGCTTAGCAGTCCCCCCCCTCTATATTCCAGCCAAAAGGCGGGTGTCAGTCCCCCCATCTCTATATCTACCACCCAAAGGGCCCGCTTACAGTCCCCCCTCTCAAACAAAGCCTAACGTTTCATCCCATTTAACCCAAATGGCGCTTAGCATCCTCCAGCTTTTTATCCCCCAGCCAAAAGGGGTTTTGCGTCCCCCCTCTCTATTCACCCGCCAAAAAGGCTGCTGTAGCAGTCCCCCGTCCTATTCTACCCGCCAATAGGCCTGTAGCAGTCCCCAGTCTCATTCCACCAGCCATAGGCTTCTGTAGCAGTCCCCATCTCTTATCTCCGCCAAAGACTGCTGTAGCAGTCCCCCCATCCCCTATATCCACCGGGCCAAAGGGCTGGTAGCATCCCCCATCTCCATCCACCGCCCAAAAGGGCTCGTGCAGTCCCCCTTTTCCCCCCCCCCCCCTATTCCCCAACCAAAAGGGGTGCTGGCATCCCCCCCCGTCTCTTTCTACCCGCCATAGGCTGCTGTAGCATCCCCCAGTCCTATATCCCAGCCAATGGCTCTTAGCAGTCCCCCAGTTCCCATACACCCCGCCAATAGGCTGCTGTACGTCCCCCTTTCCCATATCTCCACCAATGGGCTGCGTGCACCCCCTTCTCTATATCTACCAGCCAATAGGACTGCTGACAGTCCCCCCCGTCTCTATATCTCCACCCAAAGGGGGGGGGGGGGGGGGGGGGGGGGGGGGGGGGGGGGGGGGTTTTTTTTTTTTTTTTTTTTTTTTTTTTTTTTTTTTTTTTTTTCAAATTTTTTTTTTCCTTTTTTTTTGGGTTTAGTCTGGTAAAAAGTGCTTCGCCCACTCAAATCATCCCGTTCCCATAAACGTTTTTTCATATCCCGGGGGGGAAAAATTTTTGGCCCGTTTTTTTCCCAATTTGGGGGCTTTGGGGGGGTTTTTGTGGGGGCTGTCGGGGGGCTAGTGTTGTGGTTGTCATAGTCTGGGGACTAGTGTTGTGGTTGTCATAGTCTGAGGACTAGTGTTGTGGTTGTCATAGTCTGGGGACTAGTGTTGTGGTTGTCATAGTCTGGGGACTAGTACTGTGGTTGTCATAGTCTGGGGACTAGTGTTGTGGTTGTCATAGTCTGGGGACTAGTGTTGTGGTTGTCATAGTCTGGGGACTAGTGTTGTGGTTGTCATAGTCTGGGGACTAGTGTTGTGGTTGTCATAGTCTGAGGACTAGTGTTGTGGTTGTCATAGTCTGAGGACTAGTGTTGTGGTTGTCATAGTCTGGGGACTAGTGTTGTGGTTGTCTAGTCTGGGGACTAGTGTTGTGGTTGTCATAGTCTGGGGACTAGTGTTGTGGTTGACATAGTCTGAGGACTAGTGTTGTGGTTGTCATAGTCTGGGGACTAGTGTTGTGGTTGTCATGGTCTGGGGACTAGTGTTGTGGTTGTCATAGTCTGGGGACTAGTGTTGTGGTTGTCATAGTCTGGGGACTAGTACTGTGGTTGTCATAGTCTGGGGACTAGTGTTGTGGTTGTCATAGTCTGGGGACTAGTGTTGTGGTTGTCATAGTCTGGGGACTAGTACTGTGGTTGTCATAGTCTGGGGACTAGTGTTGTGGTTGTCATAGTCTGGGGACTAGTGTTGTGGTTGTCATAGTCTGGGGACTAGTGCCGTAGTTGTTCTGTTCCGACATGCAGTATTGTGTCCCTTAAGTAAAGCACCATTGATTCTGTTTTCACCATCTGAGTGTCTGCACTAAGTTACCTCTCTGACAATTTTAAATGCTAACATTTCCTAATGGGTTAGAAGTTAAAGTAAAAAAAAAGTAATTTAGACCGATCAATGAACATCGTTGCATGCCTGGCCACTTTGTTCCATTCTTCCCCACAAACCCTCCTTCCCTCAGTTCTCTCCCCTGTGTCAATCTGAGATTGAATTCTTCCTGAACACTATAAGTCCTGTGGGTCCTGGTCAAAAGTAGTGCACTATATAGGGAATAGGGTGGCATCCTCTGGTCTAAAGTAGTGCACTATATAGGGAATAGGGTGGCATCCTCTGGTCTAAAGTAGTGCACTATATAGGGAATAGGGTGGCATCCTCTGGTCTAAAGTAGTGCACTATATAGGGAATAGGGTGGCATCCTCTGGTCTAAAGTAGTGCACTATATAGGGAATAGGGTACCATTTGGGACGCGGCTTCAGTTTTTGTGATTGTTCGCTTAAATCACTCTTCAGTCGCGCTCAATTGTTTTATTTCCTCATGGTAGGCCCTATCTGCTAAATAAGCAATAGGGTTACGTTTGGGATTCAGATTGTGTGTTAATTCTCTCCCCTGACACCCTTCCCGGAAAAGCTAATTGAGTGAAATGATGCTGTCTGCTGCAAGTCATTGGTAGTCCGTTTGAAGATATCCTTTTTTCACCAGAGATGACAGTTTCTTTTCATTCCTCTCTTACTCTGCCTTGGATAATAATCGTCTTTCATAACACAGTTACAGCGGTAACCTGCTAGTCACCAGAACCACCACACAGTTACAGCGGTAACCTGCTAGTCACCAGAACCACCACACAGTTACAGCAGTAACCTGCTAGTCACCAGAACCACCACACAGTTACAGCAGTAACCTGCTAGTCACCAGAACCACCACACAGTTACAGCAGTAACCTGCTAGTCACCAGAACCACCACACAGTTACAGCGGTAACCTGCTAGTCACCAGAACCACCACACAGTTACAGCGGTAACCTGCTAGTCACCAGAAACCACCACACAGTTACAGCAGTAACCTGCTAGTTCACCAGAACCACCACACAGTTACAGCATAACCTGCTAGTCACCAGAACCACCACACAGTTACAGCAGTAACCTGCTAGTCACCAGAACCATCACACAGTTACAGCAGTAACCTGCTAGTCACCAGAACCACCACACAGTTACAGCGGTAACCTGCTAGTCACCAGAACCACCACACAGTTACAGCAGTAACCTGCTAGTCACCAGAACCACCACACAGTTACAGCGGTAACCTGCTAGTCACCAGAACCACCACACAGTTACAGCGTAACCTGCTAGTCACCAGAACCACCACACAGTTACAGCAGTAACCTGCTAGTCACCAGAACCACCACACAGTTACAGCAGTAACCTGCTAGTCACCAGAACCACCACACAGTTACAGCAGTAACCTGCTAGTCACCAGAACCACCACACAGTTACAGCAGTAACCTGCTAGTCACCAGAACCACCCACACAGTTACAGCGGTAACCTGCTAGTCACCAGAACCACCACACAGTTACAGCCAGTAACCTGCTATCACCAGAACCACCACACAGTTACAGCGGTAACCTGCTAGTCACCAGAACCACCACACAGTTACAAACGGTAACCTGCTAGTCACCAGAACCACCACACAGTTACAGCAGTAAACCTGCGATCACCAAACCATCACACAGTTACAGCAGTAACCTGCTAGTCACCAGAACCACCAGTCGCTTCATGTATTTGCAGTTTTCCTGACCTGGACGGGCAGAGGTGAGGCTGATAAAACTGGGGATTGAAGATGTACATTTCTAACGATTCAAAATGTCCTTGAAATTGATGAACTTAATGTTTATATGGCAGAAAGTGAAAGTGTGACAGCTTTGATCAAAAGCAGCAGGTTAGGACAGAACATTTTTTTGGGGGGGTGAAGTTAAGGGAAGTGAAGGGTGATCTTTGGTGCCCTTCAGAATAGAAAATTCCATTGTTGAAGTAAAAGTCTCTCTCCTCTCTCTCTCTCTCTCTCTCTCTCTCTCTTCTCTCTCTCTCTCTCTCTCTCTCTCTCTCTCTCTTCCTGTCTCTGCTCTGTCTCTGCCTGTCTCTGTCTCTGCTCTCTCTCTTCTCTCGTCTCTTCTCCTCTTCTCTCTTCTCTCTCTCTCTGATGCATAATTCTGCGCTTAGATCGCTTTCCGTCTGTCTAGATACTATCCTTCTAAAGTCGTCTCTCTTTTCTTATCTTACTGATTGATATTTCTGAGGAACGTTAAGATGAGATCAGAACAGTTGAGACGTCTGGTCGATAGATACAGTATGCCTTTAAAAGTGACCCTTTCATAGATTTACTGAGGAGGAGGGGAGAGATGAGGAGGGAATAAGACGATGCAATAAAGGCCCTAATCTTCCATTCATGAGGAAAAGTAGGAGGTGGACAGAAAAGGAATAAGAGGAGGAGGAGGAGGAGGAGAGGAGGAGGGAGGGTGGATGGAGGAAAGGAGGAGGGGGTTGAGGAGGTTGTGGAGGTAGGAAGAGGGGCCGTGATGAAGCTTGCGGGGATTGTAGGGGTGTGTAGCTGGGGCTTCTGAGTTCGGTGTGATGGAGTAGTCGCGGAGCTTTTCTGTGGTGTTTTTGTTCCTTCGCCTTTGTCTTCCGCTTCTCTTCTTTGCGGGGGATGGTCGGTGTCGGAATAAATTAGTAGGAGGGAGGGAATAAAACCATTGCAATAAAGGCCCTTAATCATTCCATTCCATTCCATTCCATTCTATTCTATTCTTTTCACACACCCTCTCCCTTCTGAATGAGATTCTTACAAATGACTTCTCACCACATTAGTGCCACCAAACGAACAAATGAACGAGGAACTAATGGTCCCATCAGAAAGAAAATATGTTTATTTATCTAGTGGGTTGAGATGTTGTTCATTCAGTCCACAAGCTGTCCATCAGCCTGCTTCACTCTGCCAGGGGAGAAGAGTTATAGTGTGTGTGTGTGTGTGTGTGTGTGTGTGTGTGTTCTTGCGAGTGTGTGTGAATGATAGCGTAATTATGGTGGAGGCCCAGTGGACTGAGACACATTAGAGAGGAGGTGTTGCCAGCGTCCCAAATAGCACCCTATTCCCTAAATAGTGCACTACTTTTGACAAGGGCACATATGGGCTCTGATCAATAGTAGTGCACTATATAGGGAATAGGGTGTCATTTGATATGCACACAGGGTGTTGTTCTGCAGGCTGACACCCTTCACAGTCATCTCCACATATTAATATTACCATATTTTTGATTAGCCAAGGATTGAGGTCCGACGTCAATATTCACCTTCCATTCTGTATAACTGATGAGGATGTTTTTTACCTGAGAAAAGGGAAGCATGTGTCCCAAATAGCACCCTATTCCCTACGTAGTGCACTATATAAGGGGACAGGGTGCCATCTTGGAACGTGTCCAGTGTCCTTTTAAAACGGAGAGGTTTTTAGGTGAGTGGCTGTGGTGTTTGGAGTTAGAGTGCTTGTATATCTGGCATTATAAAACTAGTTAGTATTCTCTTCATGTCTTTGTTATATATCTGTTTATGTGTAAATACGCTAATTGCTCAATTAGGAAGTATAAAGACATTAAGAGTTATTAAGAAACAATGCTCAGCAGGATAGCTCCCCAGGGAGGTCTCCAGGGTGGTCCCCAAGGGAGGTCCCCAGGTAGGTCCCAAGGGAGGTCCCAAGGGAGGTCTCCAGGGAGGTCCTCAGGGAGGTCCCCAGGTAGGTCTCCAGGGACATGACCTGTCAAAAAGCTCTCAGATCAGAAAAAGTGAGTGTGTGTCTGTGTTGTGTATGTGTGTGTGTTGTGTGTGTGTTGTTTTTGGAGCAGAGATAGTCTGCAGCACATAGAGACAGTGTCCCAAATTACACCCCATTCCCTATATAATGCACTTTTGACCAGGGCCCATAGGGTTTTGTAGTGCACTGTATAGGGTATAGGGGTGCCATTTGGAATGCAGCAGTAGCAGTGGGCGTAGTGCACAGTGAGTTGTGAGAAGGGCTGCAGCACAGAGGAGGATAAGTGTTGTTTTGGTACAACGGTAGAGTGGGCTGAGCTGAGTCAGGACCAAAGCAGACAGGGGGATGCGTCGCAAATGGCACCCTATTCCATATTTAACGCACTACTTTTAACCAGAGCCCTATGGAAACCCTATGGGCCCTGGTCAAAAGTAGTGCACTATATAGGGAATAGGGTGCCATTTGGGATTCAGACTAGGATCCAGAGTGTGGCTGCATTATGGAGGTATTTAGGAGCCACATGACGCGTCCCCTAGCCGACATCCACCTTGTGTTTTAGAGGCTATCCAGCTGGGTCCCAAAACAAGGCTGAGCAACAAGCAGCAAGAGCATCTCTGCATCTCTTTCTCTGTGCATCTCTCTCTCTCTCTCTCTCTCTCTCTCCCTACCTCCCTCCCTCCCTCCGTCTCTCCATCTCTCTCCCCTCACATAAACCCAGCCAGACAAGTGAAACCAGCAGGCTGTGGGGTGGTAATAACTTGGTGTGTATCCTAAATGGCACCCTATTCCCTATATAGTGCACTACTTCGGACCAGAGCCCTATGAGCCCTGGTCAAAGGTGGTGCACTAGATAGGGAATAGGGTGCTGTTTGGGACACACTTGGCTGTTTACTCAGTATTATAGAGAAGGAGTGTACAGTCTACTCTCTCTCGCTTTCACTCTATATATCTCTCTATATATATCCGTCTCGCTCTCTCTCGCTCTCTCTCTCTATATCTCTCTCTCTGTATCTCTCTCTATATATATCTCTCTCTATGTATCTCTCTATATATCTCTCTATGTATATCTCTCTTTACATCTCTCTCTCTATAAATCTCTCTCTATTTATCTCTATATATATCTGTCTCGCTCTCTCTCTATATATATCTCACTCTGTATCTCTCTATATATCTCTCTCTATGTATCTCTCTATATATATCACTCTCTATACAGTGGGGAAAAAAAGTATTTAGTCAGCCACCAATTGTGCAAGTTCTCCCACTTAAAAGATGAGAGAGGCCTGTAATTTTCATCATAGGTACACGTCAACTATGACAGACAAAATGAGAAAAAAAATCCAGAAAATCACATTGTAGGATTTTTAATTAATTAATTTGCAAATTATGGTGGAAAATAAGTATTTGGTCAATAACAAAAGTTTCTCAATACTTTGTTATATACCCTTTGTTGGCAATGACACAGGTCAAACGTTTTCTGTACGTCTTCACAAGGTTTTCACACACTTTTGCTGGTATTTTGGCCCATTCCTCCATGCAGATCTCCTCTAGAGCAGTGATGTTTTGGGGCTGTCGCTGGGCAACACGTACTTTCAACTCCCTCCAAAGATTTTCTATGGGGTTGAGATCTGGAGACTGGCTAGGCCACTCCAGGACCTTGAAATGCTTCTTACGAAGCCACTCCTTCGTTGCCCGGGTGGTGTGTTTGGGATCATTGTCATGCTGAAAGACCCAGCCACGTTTCATCTTCAATGCCCTTGCTGATGGAAGGAGGTTTTCACTCAAAATCTCACGATACATGGCCCCATTCATTCTTTCCTTTACACGGATCAGTCGTCCTGGTCCCTTTGCAGAAAAACTGCCCCAAAGCATGATGTTTCCACCCTCATGCTTCACAGTAGGTATGGTGTTCTTTGGATGCAACTCAGCATTCTTTGTCCTCCAAACACGACGAGTTGAGTTTTTACCAAAAAGTTATATTTTGGGTTCATCTGACCATATGATATTCTGCCAATCCTCTTCTGGATCATCCAAATGCACTCTAGCAAACTTCAGACGGGCCTGGACATGTACTGGCTTAAGCAGGGGGACACGTCTTGCACTGCAGGATTTGAGTCCCTGGCGGCGTAGTGTGTTACTGATGGTAGGCTTTGTTACTTTGGTCCCAGCTCTCTGCAGGTCATTCACTAGGTCCCCCCGTGTGGTTCTGGGATTTTTGCTCACCGTTCTTGTGATCATTTTGACCCCACGGGGTGAGATCTTGCGTGGAGCCCCAGATCGAGGGAGATTATCAGTGGTCTTGTATGTCTTCCATTTCCTAATAATTGCTCCCACAGTTGATTTCTTCAAACCAAGCTGCTTACCTATTGCAGATTCAGTCTTCCCAGCCTGGTGCAGGTCTACAATTTTTTTTTCTGGTGTCCTTTGACAGCTCTTTGGTCTTGGCCATAGTGGAGTTTGCAGTGTGACTGTTTGAGGTTGTGGACAGGTGTCTTTTATACTGATAACAAGTTCAAACAGGTGCCATTAATACAGGTAACGAGTGGAGGACAGAGGAGCCTCTTAAAGAAGAAGTTACAGGTCTGTGAGAGCCAGAAATCTTGCTTGTTTGTAGGTGACCAAATACTTATTTTCCACCATAATTTGCAAATAAATTCATTAAAAATCCTACAATGTGATTTTCTGGATTTCTTTTCCTCAATTTGTGTGTCATAGTTGACGTGTACCTATGATGAAAATTACAGGCCTCTCTCATCTTTTTAAGTGGGAGAACTTGCACAATTGGTGGCTGACTAAATACTTTTTTCCCCCACTGTATATATATCTCTATATATCTCTCTCTCTATTTCTCTCTATGTATATATATATATATATATATATATATATATATCTACATCTCCCTCTCTGTATATATATATCTCTCTCTCTCTCTCCCTCTCTCTCTTTCTCTCTCTCTCTGTCTGAACAACTAAATAACCACATACAAATCAGATCAGGGAGAATGCTGAGATGTTTAAACTGGTCCAAACTAAATCCTCGTATGTCTCAGCCTATGTTGTCACAGTTTACTTCAATTTATAGTGAATTGATTATTCAGTTTTGCTTTTTAAAAAGCGACAAGCTGCAAAGTAACGTGATTGTGTGTTTCAGATTTCAGTCACCATAAATATCCTATAATACCATTGTTATATTTCAATGTTGATGTTGTCACTGCTGTGTTGTGATGCTGTGCCATTCTGTTCTTGATGCTCTTGGGGTACTGTAGTAGGGTACAGAACACCGTATGAAGCTAGCTCGGTGCTGAAAAGAATGCTGATTCATCCTCAGTTTTCTCCTATCACAGCCATTAAACTCTGTAACTGTTTTAAAGTCACCATTGTCCTCATGGTGAAATCCCTGAGTGGTTTCCTTCCTCTCCGGCAACTGAGTTAGGTTATTTTCTTTGCAAGGCATTGGAAAACCTCCCTAACCTTTGTGGTTGAACCTGTGTTTGAAATTCACTGTTCGACTGAGGGACCTTACAGATAATTATATTTGTTGGGGTACAGAGATGAGGTAGTGATTCAAAAATCATGTTAAACACTGTTATTGCACACAGTGAGTCCGTGCAACTTATTATGTGACTTGTTAAGCTAATTGTTACTCCTGAACTTATTTAGGCTTGCCATAACAAAGGGGTTGAATACTTATTGACTCAAGACATTTCACCTTTTCATTTTTAATGAATTTGTAAGACTTTCGAAAAACATAATTCCTCTTTGACATTATGGGGTATTGTGTGTAAGCCAGTGACCCCCCCAAAAATATATTTTTAATCCATTTTAAATTCAGGCTGTAACATGTCTGTCTGTCTGTCTGTCTGTCTGTCTGTCTGTCTGTCTGTCTGTCTGTCTGTCTGTCTGTCTGTCTGTCTGTCTGTCTGTCTGTCTGTCTGTCTGTCTGTCTGTCTGTCTGTCTGTCTGTCTGTCTGTCTGTCTGTCTGTCTGTCTGTCTGTCTGTCTGTCTGTCTGTCTGTCTGTCTGTCTCCCTGCCTGTCTGCCTGTCTGTCTGTCTGTCTGTCTGTCTGTCTGTCTGTCTGTCTGTCTGTCTGTCTGTCTGTCTGTCTGTCTGTCTGTCTGTCTGTCTGTCTGTCTGTCGCTCTCTTTCCACCCGCCGTCACATGTGGTTTTAATGGATGCCTATTTGATTGGATGGCTGCGGCAGGTGTTGGGAAAATACTTCCCCTCCCAGCAGGTGAACAAGGTGGCTTGCATCCCAAATGGTGCTCTATCGCCCTTTATAGTGCACTACATTTGACCAGGGCCCTTAGGGGTAGTGAACTATATTAGGGTATATGGGTGCCATTTGGGACGCGGACAGCGTGAGTGACAAGAGTACCTTCTCTAAATCATGACGTCTCAACTCCCCTCGCTGCTATTGGTTAAGTTCTAAATGATGCACTACTTTAGACCAGAGGATGCCACCCTATTCCCTATATAGTGCACTACTTTAGACCAGAGAATGGCACCCTATTCCCTATATAGTGCACTACTTTAGACCAGAGAATGGCACCCTATTCCCTATATAGTGCACTACTTTAGACCAGAGAATGGCACCCTATTCCATCTATAGAGCTATAGGGCTCTGGTCAAAAGTAGTGCACTACATAGGGAATAGGGTGGCATCCTCTGGTCTAAAGTAGTGCACTATATAGGGAATAGGGTGCCATTCTCTGGTCTAAAGTAGTGCACTATATAGGGAATAGGGTGCCATTCTCTGGTCTAAAGTAGTGCACTATATAGGGAATAGGGTGCCATTCTCTGGTCTAAAGTGGTGCACTATATAGGGAATAGGGTTCCATTTGGGATTCATACATTCTCTCTCCTACGCCTTATCCTTGATCGGTTGCTTCTTTAGTACATATTGAATAATGGCCATTCCTCCAAATATCTCCTTTTTGTTACGCTATTATCGGAGCAGGGGAGGAGAATGGGTAATAACACAGAATGTGATTCATGCCTTTTGAAAACAACATGATTATTGACGGCTAGCCGAACTCCCAGACCTCAAATCCATTCAAACACTGAGTTGTGAATAATCATGCATTATTCATGAAATTCTAAACATATCCTAAACTAATTTTTTTTTTTATTCTCCTATTATGAGCGTATATACGCCCCCAGCAATTCAAGTTTCCCTCGACTGACAGAATTAGGATTCTTTAAACAACGTGTGTGCATCCCAAACGACACCTCATTTATTCCCTTTATAGTGCACTACTTTAGACTAGCGTCAAATAGGGCTCTGGTCAAAAGTAGTGTGCTATATAGGGAATAGGGTGCCATTTGGGACGTACCCTGACTGTTTCTGGTGGGAGTGTGTGTGTGGGTAGGCTAGCAGCTGTTTAAACAGCGTTACCCCGGCAACATATTGACTCTCTCTAAACCTCACTGTGCCATCGTGCGTGCCACGGATATGTGGGACTAAATACAGTTTTGATTACAATGAAGATTATAAAAAGGTTATGCGAAAAAGGTTGAAGTAGATCATAGAAACTATGGAAACATCAACTTTCAGATTGATTATTCTCAGTGAAAACGAACAGCACTTTTTCATAGTCTTTCAGAGTAGCAAATCAGTGAAAACCACGTGGTCTGTGGTTGTGAGGCCGGTTGGACGTGTTGCCAAATTCTCTAAAACGACGTTGGAGGTCGCTTGTGGTAGAGAAATTAACATTAAATTATCTGGTGTCATGCTCGTTCATGAATGGGTCAGACCAAGGCACAGCATGATATGCATACATGTTTATTTGACTTATAAACACCACGACAAAACAAGAAACGAAACGTGAAGTCCAAGGTACACAAACAACATACCTCACACGGAACAAGATCCCACCACCTCACTAGTGCCAATAGGCTGCCTAAGTATGGTCCCCAATCAGAGACAACGAGCGACAGCTGCCTCTGATTGGGAACCACACCGGCCAACATAGATCTAGATATACTAGATCTAAACATAGAAAATACAACATAGAAAATCACCACAAGGCATATACACACCCTGATTCAACATATAAGCGTCCTCTGAGTCAGAGCGTGACAGTACCCCCCCCCAATGTGACAGTACCCCCCCCCCCCCCCCCCCCCCCCCCGAGGCGGAATGCCGGGTGGGTATTGCCGGGTGGGCATTCCGCCTCGGAGGCGGATCCGGCTCAGGGCGTGACGACCTCTCACTCTCCGCCTCCCTGTTGCGCCCCTGGTCTGGTCTGGACCTCGGCGCACTGCTTCCCCTCTCCTTCCTCCCACTATACTCCAAGCCCTGTCTGGACCCTGGTGTGGGAGACCCCGAACCTGGAGAGGGGCTGACGTCTGGGTCTGGACTGGAGCCGCTGACCGGAGCTGGACCGGGCACCGGTGGAGCGGACTGCTCTGGCTCCGGAGTGGAGCCGCTGACCGGATCTGGACTGGACCCCAGTGGAGCGGACTGCTCTGGCTCCAGAGTGCAGCCGCTGACCGGAGCTGGATCAGGCACCGGTGGAGCGGACTGCTCTGGCTCCGGAGTGGAGCCGCTGACCGGATCTGGACTGGACCCCGGTGGAGAAGACTGCTCTGGCTCCGGAGTGGAGCAGCTGACCGGAGCTGGATCAGGCACCGGTGGAGCGGACTGCTCTGGCTCCGGAGTGGAGCCGCTGACCGGAGCTGGACTGGACCCCGGTGAAGCGGATTACTCTGGCTCCGGAGTGGAGCAGCTGACCGGAGCTGAACTGGGCACCGGTGGAGCGGACTGCTCTGGCTCCGGAGTAAAGCAGCTGACCGGTGCCGAACCAGGCACCGGTGGAACAGGCATGGCTGGCCGGATGGACACACGCATACCCCACTGCTTGGTGGCGCTGAGGTGGCGGAACCAGGCCCTGACGGCCGGGCTGTGCGAACGCCACCACTAGCTTGGTGCGAGGACAGGAACAGAGCCGGACCGGGCTGGCGACGCGCACCACTGGCTTAGTGCGGGGAGCAGGAACGGGCTGGACCGGACTGGCGACACGCACCACTTTCTTGGTGCGAGGAGCGGGACTGGGTTCCTTTAATAACCCCCGCTCCTTCTGCTGCCTAACCAGCTCCTCTCGCCGTGCCTCTACACTTTCCTTCTCCCGTTTAGCCTCCTGTAGCCTCGTCATCCACCCCGTGTGCCCCCCCAAATTTTTTTTATTGGGGTTGCCTCTCGGGTTTCCGTCGTCGGCACGGTTGGCGTCGTTTCACTTCTCCTGCCTGGGCATCTACCTTCGCCCATGGCCCTTTCCCCGCAAATATCTCCTCCCATGACCACCATTTGCCCACCTGTGACATGGCTATTCGCTCTTCCTGGGCACGCTGCTTGGTCCTTGTTTGGTGGGATCTTCTGTCACGTTTCGTTTAGTTTGTTGTTTTGTTTATTAAGTTAAAATAAACATGTATGCATATCACGCTGCGCCTTGGTCCGTCCCGTTTATGAACGAACGTGACATCTGGCAACAGCTCTGGTGGGCATTCCTGCAGTCAGCATGTCAATTGCACGCTCCCTCAAGACTTGAGACATCTGTGGCATTGTGTTGTGTGACAAATATATATGAGCACAGTGCCTTCAGAAAGTATTCACACCCCTTGACTTTTTCCACATTTTGTTGTGTTACAGCCTGAATTTAAAATGGATTTAATTAAAATTTTGTGTCACTGGCCGACACAAAATACCCCATAATGCCAAAGTGGAATTATTATTATTATTATTATTATTATTATTAATAATACTTTTTTTAATTAAAAATGAAAAGCTGAAATATCTTGAGTCAAAAATCATTCAACCCCTTTGTTATGGCAAGCCTAAATAAGTTCAGGAGTAAACATTTGCTTAACAAGTCACATAATAAGTTGCATGGAATCACACTGCAGTAATAGTGTTTACCATGATTTTTGAACGACTACCTCATCTCTGTACCCCACACATACGCTTATCTGTAAGGTCCCTCAGTCGAGCAGTGAATTTCCAAGGTTCAACCACAAAGACCAGGGAGGTTTTCCAATGCCTCGCAAAGGGCCACCTATTGGTAGATAGGTATTAAAAAAAGCAGACATTGAATATCCCTTTGAGCATGGTCAAGTTATTGATTCCACTTTTTATGGTGTATCAATGCACCCAGTCACTACAAAGATAGACGTCCTTCCTAACTTGGAGTGGAAGAAACTGCTCAGGGATTTCACTGTGAGGCCAATGGTGACTTTAAAACAGTTACAGAGTTGAATGGCTGTGATAGGAGAAAACTGAGGATAGTTACTCCACAATACTAACCTAAATGACAGAGTGAAAAGAAGGAAGCTTGTACAGAATAAACATATTCCAAAACATGCATCCTATTTGCAATGAGGCACTAAAGTAAAACTGGAAAAAAATATGACATAGAAAGGAACTTTACGTCCTGAATACAAAGTGTATATTGGGAGCAAATCCAACACAACAGATTACTGAGTACCACTCTTCATATTTTCAAGGATGGTGATGGCTGCATCATGTTATGGGTATGCTCGTCTTTGGCAAGGACAAGGGAGTTTTCTAGGATAAAAATAAACGGAGCAGAGCTAAGCACAGGCAAAATCCTCGAGGAAACCCTGGTTCAGTCTGCTTTCCAACAGACACTGGGAGACAAATTCATCTTCAGCAGGACAATAACCTAAAACACGATGCCAAATAAAGTGGAGTTTCTTACCAAGACATTCTGTGGCCCAGTTACAGTGTTGACTTAAATCGGCTTGAAAATCTATGGCAAGACTTGAAAATGGCCATCTAGCAATGATCAACAGCCAACTTGACAGAGATTGAAGAGTTGTTTTAAAGAATAATGTGCAAATATTTTACAATCCTGGTGTGCAAAGGTCTTAGAGACAACCAGAAAGACTCACAGCCAAAGGTGATTCTAAAATGTATTGACTCAGGGGTGTGAATACTTATGTTTACATTTTCATGAAACGTGTTGTAATTATGGGGGAAAGACAAACAAAAGCCAAAGAGAAATATGCAAATATATATATAAATGAAATGAAGTTTAAAGACTGATCACTGTAATTTATACCATACACTTTTAAAACATTGATTTTCATTTTAAATGTTGAAGTACTAACAATGGAATGTTCCTCAATAACATTTAATAAGATGGGATTTTAAACGGGTGTCCCAACTCAAACTCTAATTCCAATCAATTATTATCTTTATTATCAACTATTATTATTATTATTATTATTATTATTATTATTATTATTATTATTATTACTACTTTGCTGGTGACACAGTCTGTGATTTATTTAGAATTCAAGGCACACTTAACCAGCATGGCTACCACAGCATTCTGCTGTGATTCCCCATCCCATCTGGTTTGGGCTTAGTGGAACTATCATTTGTTTTTCAACAGGACAATGACCCAAAACACACCTCCAGGCTGTGTAATGGCTATATTACCAAGAAGGAGAGTGATGGAGTGTCTGCATCAGATGACCTGGCCTCCACAATCCCCCGACCTCAACCCAATTGAGATGGTTTGGGATGAGTCGGACCGCAGAGTGAAGAAAAAGCAGCCAACAGGTGCTCAGCAAAAGTCCATTTTGGTCTGAGACTGACTTTATGACCAAAACTGTCCTGTTTACACTTTGTAGCCAATTTTGGCACTAGAATACAGTGGGGAAAAAAAGTATTTAGTCAGCCACCAATTGTGCAAGTTCTCCCACATAAAAAGATGAGAGAGGCCTGTAATTTCCATCATAGGTACACGTCAACTATGACAGACAAATTGAGAAAAACAAATCCAGAAAATCACATTGAAGGATTTTTAATGAATTATTTGCAAATTATGGTGGAAAATAAGTATTTGGTCACCTACAAACAAGCAAGATTTCTGGCTCTCACAGACCTGTAACTTCTTCTTCAAGAGGCTCCTCTGTCCTCCACTCGTTACCTGTATTAATGGCACCTGTTTGAACTTGTTATCAATATAAAAGACACCTGTCCACAACCTCAAACAGTCACACTCCAAACTCCACTATGATAATCTCCCTCGATCTGGGGCTCCACGCAAGATCTCACCCCGTGGGGTCAAAATGATCACAAGAACGGTGAGCAAAAATCCCAGAACCACACGGGGGGACCTAGTGAATGACCTGCAGAGAGCTGGGACCAAAGTAACAAAGCCTACCATCAGTAACACACTACGCCGCCAGAGACTCAAATCCTGCAGTGCCAGACGTGTCCCCCTGCTTAAGCCAGTACATGTCCAGGCCCGTCTGAAGTTTGCTAGAGTGCATTTGGATGATCCAGAAGATGATTCGGAGAATGTCATATGGTCAGATGAAACCAAAATAGAACTTTTTGGTAAAAACTCAACTCGTCGTGTTTGGAGGACAAAGAATGCTGAGTTGCATCCAAAGAACACCATACCTACTGTGAAGCATGGGGGTGGAAACATCATGCTTTGGGGCTGTTTTTCTGCAAAGTGACCAGGACGACTGATCCGTGTAAAGGAAAGAATGAATGGGGCCATGTATCGTGAGATTTTGAGTGAAAACCTCCTTCCATCAGCAAAGGCATTGAAGATGAAACGTGGCTGGGTCTTTCAGCATGACAATGATCCCAAACACACCACTCGGGCAACGAAGGAGTGGCTTCATAAGAAGCATTTCAAGGTCCTGGAGTGGCCTAGCCAGTCTCCAGATCACAACCAAATAGAAAATCTTTGGAGGGATTTGAAAGTCCGTGTTGCCCAGCGACAGCCCCAAAACATCACAGCTCTAGAGATCTGCATGGAGGAATGGGCCAAAATACCAGCAACAGTGTGTGAAAACCTTGTGAAGACTTACAGAAAACGTTTGACCTGTGTCATTGCCAACAAAGGGTATATAACAAAGTATTGAGCAACTTTTGTTATTGACCAAATACTTATTTTCCACCATAATTTGCAAATAAATTCATAAAAAATCCTACAATGTAATTTTCTGGATTTTTTTTTCTCATTTTGTCTGTCATAGTTGATGTGTACCTATGATGATAATTACAGGCCTCTCTCATCTTTTTAAGTGGGAGAACTTGCACAATTGGTGGCTGACTAAATACTTTTTTTCCCCCACTGTAGATGTTTCAGAGTCATCTGTCACACAGAGGCCAAAAGGAAATGTTGCTGTTTTAGTTCAGTTGGTGTTTAAGACACTTGTTTTCTTCCTTTATTCTGGCAGTTACCTGCACATCCTTTATTCTGGCAGTTACCTGCACATCCTTTATTCTGGCAGTTACCTGCATATCCTTTATTATGGCAGTTACCTGCACATCCTTTATTCTGGCAGTTACCTGCATATCCTTTATTCTGGCAGTTACCTGCATATCCTTTATTCTGGCAGTTACCTGCACATCCTTTATTCTGGCAGTTACCTTCACATTCTTTATTCTGGCAGTTACCTGCAAATCCTTTATTATGGCAGTTACCTGCAATCCTTTATTCTGGCAGTACCTGCATATCCTTTATTCTGCAGTTACCTGCATATCCTTTATTCTGGCAGTTACCTGCACATCCTTTATTATGGCAGTTACCTGCACATCCTTTATTCTGGCAGTTACCTGCATATCCTTTATTCTGGCAGTTACCTTCACATTCTTTATTCTGGCAGTTACCTGCAAATCCTTTATTCTGGCAGTTACCTGCATATCCTTTATTCTGGCAGTTACCTGCACATCCTTTATTCTGGCAGTTACCTGCACATCCTTTATTCTGGCAGTTACCTGCATATCCTTTATTCTGGCAGTTACCTGCATACGATCTGTTTAAATTTTTTATGGCATATGCAATCCTTGTTTTAAATGGTATGTATTTTTTGTTTGTTTTTGTCTAAAAAAAGTACGTTCGTTTATTTTAATTCATGTACTGAAGTAGTACTTAATATTTAATATAGGTCTGAGTAGTATGTACTATTTAATATAGGTCTGAAGTAGTACTTCAATATTTAATATAGGTCTGAAGTAGTACTGTAATATTCAATATAGGTCTGAAGTAGTACTTCAATATTTAATATAGGTCTGAAGTAGTACTGTAATATTTAATACAGGACTGGAGTAGTACTGTAATATTTAATATAGGTCTGAAGTAGTACTGTAATATTTAATATAGGTCTGAAGTAGTACTGTAATATTTAATATAGTCTGAAGTAGTACTGTAATATTTAATATAGGTCTGAAGTAGTACTGTAATATTTAATATAGGTCTGAAGTAGTACTTCAATATTTAATATAGGTCTGAAGTAGTACTGTAATATTTAATATAGGTCTGAAGTAGTACTTTAATTTTTAATATAGGTCTGAAGTAGTACTGTAATATTTAATATAGGTCTGAAGTAGTACTTCAATATTTAATATAGGTCTGAAGTAGTACTTTAATATTAAATATAGGTCTGAAGTAGTACTTTAATATTTAATATATGACTGGAGTAGTACTTTAATATTTAATATAGGTCTGAAGTAGTACTTCAATATTTAATATAGCTCTGAAGTAGTACTTTAATATTAAATATAGGTCTGAAGTAGTACTTTAATATTAAATATACGACTGGAGTAGTACTTTAATATTTAATATATGACTGGAGTAGTACTGTAATATTTAATATAGGTCTGAAGTAGTACTTCAATATTTAATATAGGTCTGAAGTAGTACTTTAATATTAAATATAGGTCTGAAGTAGTACTTTAATATTAAATATAGGTCTGAAGTAGTACTTCAATATTTAATATAGGTCTGAAGTAGTACTTTAATATTAAATATAGGTCTGAAGTAGTACTTTAATATTAAATATAGGACTGGAGTAGTACTTTAATATTTAATATATGACTGGAGTAGTACTGTAATATTTAATATAGGTTTGGAGTAGTACTATAATTTTTAATATAGGTTTGGAGTAGTACTGTAGAAGCTTGGAGATGTGTTTTGGTAATAGTACAAACTGTTACATACTGTATAAATTAGGATCTCACATACCACCACAGTGCTTGGTAAGTAACGATGCCACAGTTAGTTAGTTAACTGCTACAGGTTCCTGACCTCCAGTCAGTCCTAGTGGGTAGTGAAGGAATGGATTGGGAAACAAGTTATACAGTCCATCTCAGTAGTGTGAGTGATGGATGGTTTGAGGCCTTCAGTTCCTGCCTGGGGTAGGTTTTGATTTACAGAGTGTAAGGAGGACGAGGATTCCTGAGTGGGGCTGCAGGGAGGGAAAAACACACACTCACACACTCACACACACTCACACACACAGTCTTGTACAGCTAACCTTGTGGGGACACACAATTCAGTCCCATTCAAAATCCTATTTTCACTAACCACTAAACCTAACCCTAACCCTAACCTCTACTCTCACCCTAAACCTAACCCTAACCTTAATCAAACCTTAACCTTAAAACCTTTACCCTAACCCCTAACCCTAACCCTAAAACTAACCCTAGCTCCTAACCCTAACCCTTAAAGTAACACTAATTCTAACCTTAACCCTAAACCCCCTAGAAATTGAATTTGACCTCGTGGGAACTAACAAAATGGCGCCAGTTGGTCAAATGTATGTTAGTTTACTGTTTACTGAAGAGATGGCGCCGGAGAAGATGGCTGCCGTTTTACAACCCTCTAACCAATTGTACTATTATGTGTGTTTTTTCACGTTATTTGTAATTTATTCTGTACATAATGTTTCTGCCATCGTCTCTTATAACCAAAAATAGCTTCTGGATATCAGGACAGCGATTAATCACCTCGTATTGGACGAAGATTTTTTCTTCAACGAGTCGGACGCAAACGATATCCTACGACACCCGACAAGGCCCAAATCCCCGTCATTCGCAGGAGAAAGAGACAGAGATATCGTGGACGTAGGTCGGGGTGCCTTGTAAGGATCCGATGGCGAGCGAGTAAACTGCCTCTTCTATCAATCTTATTAGCCAATCTTCAATCTTTTAAAAATAAATTAGATGACCTACGATTACGGTTATCCTACCAACGGGACATTAAAAACTGTAATATCTTATGTTTCACTGAGTCGTGGCTGAACGACGACATGGACAACATACAGCTAGCGGGCTATATGCTACATCGGCAGGATAGAACAGCTGACTCCGGTAAGACAAGGGGTGGGGGTCTGTGTATATTTGTAAACAACAGTTGGTGCACAAAATCAAATACTAAGGAAGTCTCTAGGTTTTGCTCGCCTGAGGTAGAGTATCTTATGATAAGCTGTAGACCACACTATTTACCAAGAGAGTTTTCATCTATATTTTTCATAGCTGTCTATTTACTACCACAAACCAATGCTGGCATTAAGATTGCACTCAATGAGCTGTATAAGGCCATAACTAAACAGGAAAACGCTCATCCAGAGGCAGCGCTCCTAGTGGCCAGGGACTTTAATGCAGGGAAACTTAAATCCGTTCTACCTAATTTCTACCAGCATGTTAAATGTGCAACCAGAGGAAGGAAAAAAAACTCTAGACCACCTTTACTCCACACACAGAGACGCATACAAAGCTCTCCCTCGCTCTCCATTTGGCAAATCTGACCATAACTCTATCCTCCTGATTTCTGCCTATAAGCAAAAACTAAAGCAGGAAGCACCAGTGACTCGGTTAATAAAAAAGTGGTCAGATGACGCAGATGCTAAGCTACAGGACTGTTTTGCAAGCACAGACTGGAACATGTTCCGGGATTCTTCAGATAGCATTGAGGAGTTTACCACATCAGTCACTGGCTTCATCAATAAGTGCATCGATGATGTCGTCCCCACAGTGACCGTACGTACATACCCCAACCAGAAGCCATGGATTACAGGCAACATCCGCACTGAGCTAAAGGGTAGAGCTGCCGCTTTGAAGGAGCGGGACTCTAGCCCGGACGCTTATAAGAAATCCCGCTATACCCTCCGTCAAACAGGCAAAGACTCAATACAGGACTAAGATTGAATCGTACTACACCGGCTCTGATGCTCGTCGGATGTGGCAGGGTTTGAAAACTGTTACAGACTACAAAGGGAAGCACAGCCGCGAGCTGCCCAGTGACACAAGCCTACCAGACGAACTAAACCACTTCTATGCTCGCTTCGAGGCAAGCAACACTGAAGCATTCATGAGCACACCAGCTGTTCCGGATGACTATGTGATCACGCTCTCCGTAGCCGATGTGAGTAAGACTTTTAACCAGGTCAACATTCACAAGGCTGCAGGGCCAGACGGATTACCAGGACGTGTACTCCGAGCATGTACTGACCAACTGGCAAGTGTCTTCACCGACATTTTCAACATGTCCCTGACTGAGTCTGTAATACCAACATGTTTCAAGCAGACCACCATAGTCCCCGTGCCCAAGGACACTAAGATAACCTGCCTAAATGACTACCGACCCGTAGCACTCACATCTGTAGCCATGAAGTGCTTTGAAAGGCTGGTCATGGCTCACATCAACACCATTATCCCAGAAACACTAGACCCACTCCAATTTGCATACCACCCCAACAGATCCACTGATGATGCAATCTCTATTGCACTCAACACTGCCCTTTCCCACCTGGTCAAAAGGAACACCTACTTGAGAATGCTATTAATTGACTACAGCTCAGCGTTCAACACCATAGTGCCCTCAAAGCTCATCACTAAGCTAAGGATCCTGGGACTAAACACATCCCTCTGCAACTGGATCCTGGACTTCCTGACGGGCCAACCCCAGGTGGTAAGGGTAGGTAACAACACATCTGCCATGCTGATCCTCAACACGGAGGCCCCTCAGGGGTGCGTGATCATTCGCCACCTGTACTCCCTGTTCACCCATAACTTTTATTTTATTTAATTTTTTATTTCACCTTTATTTAACCAGGTAAGCCAGTTGAGAACAAGTTCTCATTTACAACTGCGACCTGGCCAAGATAAAGCAAAGCAGTGCGATAAAAACAACAACACAGAGTTACATATGGGGTAAAACAAAACAAAGTCAAAAATACAACAGAAAAAAAAATATATATATATACAGTGTGTGCAAATGTAGCAAGTTATGGAGGTAAGGCAATAAATAGGCTATAGTGCAAAATAATTACAATTAGTATTAACACTGGAATGATAGATGTGCAAGAGATGATGTGCAAATAGAGATACTGGGGTACAAATGAGCAAAATAAATAACAATATAGGGATGAGGTAGTTGGGCGGGCTAATTTCAGATGGGCTGTGTACAGGTGCAGTGATCGGTAAGGTGCTCTGACAACTGATGCTTAAAGTTAGTGAGGGAGATAAGTGTCTCCAGCTTCAGAGATTTTTGCAATTTGTTCCAGTCATTGGCAGCAGAGAACTGGAAGGAATGGCGGCCAAATGAGGTGTTGGCTTTGGGGATGACCAGTGAGATATACCTGCTGGAGCGCATACTACGGGTGGGTGTTGCTATGGTGACCAATGAGCTAAGATAAGGCGGGGATTTGCCTAGCAGTGATTTATAGATGGCCTGGAGCCAGTGGGTTTGGCGACGAATATGTAGTGAGGACCAGCCAACAAGAGCGTACAGGTCACAGTAGTGGGTAGTATATGGGGCTTTGGAGACAAAACGGATGGCACTGTGATAGACTACATCCAATTTGCTGAGTAGAGTGTTGGAGGCTATTTTGTAAATGACATCGCCGAAGTCAAGGATCGGTAGGATAGTCAGTTTTACGAGGGCATGTTTGACAGCATGAGTGAAGGAGGCTTTGTTGCGAAATAGGAAACCGATTCTAGATTTAACTTTGGATTGGAGATTCTTAATGTGAGTCTGGAAGGAGAGTTTACAGTCTAACCAGACACCTAGGTAATTTGTAGTTGTCCACATACTCTAGGTCAGACCCGTCGAGAGTAGTGATTCTAGTCGGGTGGGCGGGTGCAAGCAGCGTTCGGTTGAAGAGCATGCATTTAGTTTTACTAGTGTTTAAGAGCAGTTGGAGGCTACTGAAGGAGTGTTGTATGGCATTGAAGCTCGTTTTGAGGTTTGTTAACACAGTGTCCAATGAAGGGCCAGATGTATACAAAATGGTGTCGTCTGCGTAGAGGTGGATCTGAGAGTCACCAGCAGCAAGAGCGACATCATTGATATACACAGAGAAAAGAGTCGGCCCAAGAATTGAACCCTGTGGCACCCCCATAGAGACTGCCATAGGTCCAGACAACAGGCCCTCCGATTTGACACATTGAACTCTATCTGAGAAGTAGTTGGTGAACCAGGCGAGGCAGTCATTTGAGAAACTAAGGCTATTTAGTCTGCCAATAAGAATGCGGTGGTTGACAGAGTCGAAAGCCTTGGCCAGGTCAACGAAAACGGCTGCACAGTACTGTCTATTATCGATCGCGGTTATAATATCATTTAGGACCTTGAGCAACAAACAAAGGTTTCTGTAACAAATATTAAGTTCTGCTTTTCTGATGTATCAAATACTTATGTCATGCAATAAAATGCAAATTAATTACTTAAAAATCATACAATGTGATTTTCTGGATTTTTGTTTTAGATTCCATCTCTCACAGTTGAAGTGTACCTATGATAAAAATTACAGACCTCTACATGCTTTGTAAGTAGGAAAACCTGCAAAATCGGCAGTGTATCAAATACTTGTTCTCCCCACTGTATCTGCTGGCTTTGATACTTTGAACCATTAGATCCTCCTCTCCACCCTCTCCGAGTTGGGCATCTCCGGCGCTGCTCACTCTTGAATTGCATCCTACCTGACAGGTCGCTCCTACCAGGTGGTGTGGCGAGAATCTGTCTCCGCACCATGTGCTCTCACCACTGGTGTCCCCCAGGGCTCAGTTCTAGGCCCTCTCCTATTCTCTCTATACACCAAGTCACTTGGCTCTGTCATATCCTCACATGGTCTCTCCTATCATTGCTACGCAGACGACACAGAATTAATCTTCTCCTTTCCCCCTTCTGATAACCAGGTGGCGAATCGCATATCTGCATGTCTGGCAGACATATCAGTGTGGATGACGGATCACCACCTCAAGCTGAACCTCGGCAAGACGGACCTGCTCTTCCTCCCGGGGAAGGACTGCCCGCTCCATGATCTCGCCATCACGGTTAACAACTCCGTTGTGTCCTCCTCCCAGAGTGCAAAGAACCTTGGCGTGACCCTGGACAACACCCTGTCGTTCTCCGCTAACATCAAAGCGGTGACCTGATCCTGTAGGTTCATGCTCTACAACATTCGCAGAGTACGACCCTACCTTACACAGAAAGCGGCACAGGTCCTAATCCATGCACTTGTCATCTCCCATCTGGATTACTGCAACTCGCTGTTGGCTGGGCTCCCTGCCTGTGCCATTAAACCCCTACAACTCATCCAGAACGCTGCAGCCCGTCTGGTGTTCAACCTTCCCAAGTTCTCTCACGTCATCCCGCTCCTCCGCACACTCCACTGGCTTCCAGTTGAAGCCTGCATCTGCTACAAGACCATGGTGCTTGCCTACGGAGCTGTGAGGGGAACGGCACCTCCGTACCTTCAGGCTCTGATCAGTCCCTACACCCAAACGAGGGCATTGCGTTCATCCACCTCTGGCCTGCTGGCCCCCCTACTCTGCGGAAGCACAGTTCCCGCTCAGCCCAGTCAAAACTGTTCGCTGCTCTGGCACCCCAATGGTGGAACAAGCTCCCTCACGACGCCAGGACAGCGGAGTCACTCACCACCTTCCGGAGACACTTGAAACCACACCTCTTTAAGGAATACCTGGGATAGGATAAAGTAATCCTCCTACTCCTCCACCACCACCACCACCACCACCTCCTCCTCCCCACCTCCTCCTACTCCTCCCCCACCACCACCCCCCCCTCCTCCTCTCCCTCCTCCACCTACTCCACAACCTCCCCTACACCTCCCTCCTCCTCCTACTCCTCCACCACCTCCTCCACCTTGCTCCTACTCCACCACCACCACCTCCCCCTCCTACTCCAGTCCTCCTCCTCCTACTCCTCCACCACCCACCTCCCCCTCCTACTCCTCCTCCTCCTCCACCTTGCTCCTACTCCTCCACCACCACCACCACTTCCTACTCCTCCACCACCTCCACCTCCCCCTCCTCCTCCGTCTCCTCCACCTTTTTAATGCTTCTTGTCTACATTTCTTTCTTCATCCTGATTATGATTATGACCTACATTGATGGTGATTAGTTTGAAACAACTTTGTGTTCATCAGCGGGATGAGAAAATGACAATATGAGATGAATATGATTCAATATGATCAACACCCAAATCACCTCTCTCTCTATCTCTCGCTCCCCCCTCTCTGTTTCTGTCTCTCTCTCTCTCTCTCTCTCGCTCCCCCCTCTCTGTTTCTGTCTCTCTCTCTCTCTCGCTCCCCCCTCTCTGTTTCTGTCTCTCTCTCTCTCTCTCGCTCCCCCCTCTCTGTTTCTGTTTCTCTATCTCTCGCTCCCCCCTCTCTGTTTCTGTCTCTCTCTCTCTCTCTCGCTCCCCCCTCTCTGTTTCTGTCTCTCTCTCTCTCTCGCTCCCCCCTCTCTGTTTCTGTCTCTCTCTCTCTCTCTCCCCCCTCTCTAACCCGATCCATTTCGTCACATAAACTATTTACCGTCCCACTCTGATACAGTGTGGATCCGGTGAACCAGTGATGAATGATCTTTAGTCACAAGACAACACAATCTGCCCAGCGTCATTATAGATCTATCTACTCTGACAACAACAGAGTCTGTAAACACACTTAATATTCATCGGAGTTAAATTAAGGGGAAAGGGTACATACATGCAGAGCTTAGATGTTATTTACATGTATTTGAATGAACTTCAACGTATTTATTTCACTTCTCTCCTACAGCGTTGGGTAATTATCTTAATTATCATTTAGGGAGCGGGGGAGGAAGAGCCGTGCCCGGTTGTTGAGGCCCAGCCAACAGTGTGAGTTCCAAATGGCACCCTATTCCCTACAAAGTGCACTACTTTTAATCAGAGCCTTATGGACTATATAGGGAATAGGGTGCCATTTGGGACATGTCCCTCTATCAATGGCTGGGAGCAGAATCTCAATGCCTGACAGTAAAACATAACATTTATTTTCTTTCTTTCTCTTCGTATGGTTGGCCTATGAAAGGCTTGATTTCATTTGTGAAAGGTGTCTTTCAGATTCCATTTGTTCTCCGTGCTCATCATCCTGAATCCTGTCTTTCAGATTCCATTTGTTCTCCGTGCTCATCATCCTGAATCCTGTCTTTCAGATTCCATTCGTTCTCCGTGCTCATCATCCTGAATCCTGTCTTTCAGATTCCATTTGTTCTCCGTGCTCATTACCCTGAATCCTGTCTTTCAGATTCCATTTGTTCTCCGTGCTCATTACCCTGAATCCTGTCTTTCAGATTCCATTTGTTCTCTGTGCTCATCATCCTGAATCCTTCTCAATGAGGCTACCATGGATCTGGATGCCGCTAACCAACCTGGTCTCAGAGCATTTTGTATTAGTCTGTACGTAAATCCTTAACACTCCATTTAGTGTGATATGTTCGTACGATATGTATTAATTTGTGGATGTCCATCATCCATTTGTTATGATATGTTACGAATTATAATTCGTTTGATATGTTACGAGTTTGCAAAACGTACAATATGTATACATAATGTAGATAGATAGATGTATCTGGCTGTTTGTAGATAGTAACTATAATAATTAGATAGATAGATAGATAGATAGATAGATAGATAGATAGATAGATAGATAGATAGATAGATAGATAGATAGATAGATAGATAGATAGATAGATAGATAGATAGATAGATAGATAGATAGATAGATAGATAGATAGATAGATAGATAGATAGATAGATAGATAGATAGATAGATAGATAGATAAATAGAGAAAATTGCCCTCACACAGCCTGGAGGTGTGTTGGGTCATTGTCCTGTTGAAAAACAAATAATAGTCCCACAAAGCCCAAACCAGATGGGATGGCATATCGCTGCAGAAAACTGTGGTATCTATTCTGGTTATTCTAAATAAATCACAGACAGTGTCACCAGCAAAACACCCCAACACCATCACACCTCCTCCTCCATACTTTACGGTGGGAACTACACATACGGAGATCATCCGTTCACCCACACTCACAAAGACATGGCGGGTGGAACCAAAAATCTCAAATTTGGACTCCAGACCAAAGGACACATTTCCACCGGTCTAATGTCCATTGCTCATGTTTCTTGGCCCAAGCAGGTCTCTTCTTCTTATTGGTGTCATTTAGTAGTGTTTTTTTTAAAGCAATTCAACCATGAAGGCCTGATTCATACAGTCCCCTCTGAACAGTTGATGTTGAGATGTGTCTGTGACTTGAACTCTGTGAAGCATTTATTTGGGCTGCAATTTCTGAGGCTAGTAACTCTAATGAACTTATCCTCTGCAGCAGAGGTAACTCTCGGTCTTCCATTCCTGTGGTGGTCCTCATGAGAGCCAGTTTCATCATAGCGCTTGATGGTTTTTGCGACTGCACTTGAAGAAACTTTCAAAGTTCTTGACCTTTTCCGTATTGACTGACCATCTCTTAAAGTAATAATGGACTGTAGTTTCTCTTTGCTTATTTGAGCTGTTCTTGCCATAATATGGACTTGGTCTTTTACCAAATAGGGCTATCTTCTGTATACCCCCCCTACCTTGTCACAACACAACTGATTGGCTCAAATGCATTAAGAAGGACAGAAATTCCACATATTAACTTTTAAGAAGGCACACCTGTTAATTGAAATGCATTCCAGGTGACTACCTCCTGAAGCTGGTTGAGAGAATGCCAAGAGTGTGCAAAGCTGTCATCAAGGCGAAGGTTGGCTATTTGAAGAATCTCAAATATAAAATATATTTTGATTGGTTTAACACTTTTTTGGTTACTACATGATTCCATATGTGTTATTTCATAGTTTTGATGTCTTCACTATTATTCTACAATGTAGAAAATAGTAAAAATAAAGGAAAAACGTTGAATTAGTAGGTGTTCTAAAACTTTTGACCGGTAGTGTAGTTACCATAATATATAATGTAGATAGATAGATGTATATGTCTGGTTGTAGATAGTTACTATAATAGACAGACAGACAGACAGACAGACAGACAGACAGACAGACAGACAGACAGACAGACAGACAGACAGACAGACAGACAGACAGACAGACAGACAGACAGACAGACAGACAGACAGACAGACAGACAGACAGACAGACAGACAGACAGACAGACAGACAGACCGACAGACAGACAGACAGACAGACAGACAGATAGATAGATAGATAGATAGATAGATAGATAGATAGATAGATAGATAGATAGATAGATAGATAGATAGATAGATAGATAGATAGATAGATAGATAGATAGATAGATAGATAGATAGATAGATAGATAGATAGATAGATAGATAGATATATAGATAGATATATAGATAGATAGATGTATCTGGCTTTGTAGAGAGTTACTATAATATATAGATAGTGCCAGCGGTCTCTGGCTGGTTTTAGCTGGGGTTTACAAACAGGCTTTTAACTCTTAACCCCTCAGATGTGATGTGTATGTGTGTGTGTGTGTGTGTGTGAATGAGAAGGGAACACGGAGGACCAGAAAGACAGCATGTGACAGCTGTAGAGGTCAGAGGTATTGTGTGTTTGTGTTTGCACGTGTTACGTGTGTGCTCTTGTGTGAAATGTGAATTAACCCACTACTGGAGGTTGGTGGCCCCTTCATTTTTTTGGGTATTTTATTAGGATCCCCATTAACTGTTGCAAAAGCAGCAGCTACTCTTCCTGGGGTCCACACAAAACATGAAACATGACATACAGCAATACAGAACATTAATAGAGAAGAACAGCTCAAAGACAGAACTACATACATAAAAATAAAAAAGGCACACATAGCCTACATATCAATACATACACACACATTATCTAGGTTAAATAGGGGAGAAGCGTTGTTAACCAGGTCTTTCCTTGCAGCACTCGACCACACGACTGGACAATAATCAAGATAAGACAACACTAGAGCCTGCAGGACTTGCTTTGTGGAGTGTGGTGTCATAAAAGCTGAGCATCTCTTTATTACGGACAGACCTCTCCCCATCTTTACAGCCATTGGATCTATATTTTCTTTGATCATGACAGTTTGCAATCCAGTTAATCAAGGTAACATCAAGTAATTTAGTCTCCTCCACTTGTTCAACAGCCACATCATTCATTACCTGTGGTTGCTGATGTTTTTTTTAATTACAACCACCTGCTCTCCATCATTACACACACCTGCTCTCCATCATTACACACACCTGGTCCCCATCATTACACACACCTGTTCTCCATCATTACACACACCTGCTCTCCATCATTACACACACCTGCTCTCCATCATTACACACACCTCCTCTCCATCATTACACACACCTGCTCTCCATCATTACACACACCTGTTCTCCATCATTACACACACCTGGCAACCATCATTACACACACCTGGTCCCCATCATTACACACACCTGCTCTCCATCATTACACACACCTGTTCTCCATCATTACACACACCTGCTCTCCATCATTACACACACCTGTTCTCCATCATTACACACACCTGGTCCCCATCATTACACACACCTGGTCCCCATCATTACACACACCTGGTCCCCATCATTACACACACCTGGTCCCCATCATTACACACACCTGGTAACCATCATTACACACACCTGTTCTCCATCATTACACACACCTGCTCTCCATCATTACACACACCTGCTCTCCATCATTACACACACCTGTTCTCCATCATTACACACACCTGGTCCCCATCATTACACACACCTGGTCCCCATCATTACACACACCTGGTCCCCATCATTACACACACCTGGTCCCCATCATTACACACACCTGGTCCCCATCATTACACACACCTGGCAACCATCATTACACACACCTGGTCCCCATCATTACACACACCTGCTCTCCATCATTACACACACCTGCTCTCCATCATTACACACACCTGTTCTCCATCATTACACACACCTGGTCCCCATCATTACACACACCTGGTCCCCATCATTACACACACCTGCTCTCCATCATTACACACACCTGCTCTCCATCACTACACACACCTGTTCCCCATCATTACACACACCTGGCAACCATCATTACACACACCTGTTCTCCATCATTACACCACGTAGTGTTTATTTTGTACTATGTGTCTTAGACAATTTCCCTCTGGGGGGGACATTGACATTTATCCTATCCTAAAACACATATAGGAAGAAACATTTGGGGGTATTTTTCATTGCCTTACACTATAATGTTCTTGGAGAAACTTTGAAGATCTTAAAATAACCCTTGTTGATTTGTTCAAACTTAATTCTTAGAGTTTTATTCATTTTTGTTTCTTTCCCAAAAAATAATTGGTTTCTTGACATATAATTTACAAAAACCCTCAACGGATAAGTCTCTCTCAGCTGATTATGTTTTCGTGTAAACATGCGCTAAAGAGTGAAAATGACTTGAAAACAAGGTGTAATGATGTCGTGTCATAGTATTGTGTGGACCAGGGGAGAGTTAGTAGATAAGTGGTTTGCTGCAACGGAGTTTACATTCCGTTATGTCAGTGGCAGATTACTGAGGTTGATCTTAGAAATGATAGATGGACAGGATATAGTGACTTGGGGTAAAGGGTAACAACATCAAAGAAAGGGAGTGCCCATGATGGGTACCAGATGTTCGTGGAGAGACTTGTAACAGAGTGTATATATCGAGAGAGTGGATCTTTGTTCTGGGAAGATGGCAGAGGCAGGGCCATGTCCCTAGTCTGTTATAACTAACCATGTACATATCAAATACTAATATAATAATAATAAATAATATGCCATTTAGCAGACGCTTTTATCCAAAGCGACTTACAGTCATGCGTGCATACATTTTTGTGTATGGGTGGTCCCGGGGATCGAACCCACTACCTTGGCGTTACAAGCGCCGTGCTCTACCAGCTGAGCTACAGAGGACCAATATGAACTCCCCATCAAAAGTGACTAAGTACATCCTTACATTCGTAATCACTTGATACCCTGGAAACTCATCATAACACAAGGCTTCAGAAAAGCTGATTTCCCAAACAGGATTGGTCATTTTGAAATTGGATTTGATATCTCATTGATGTTTTTGAGTAAGCAAGGTCTATGCTAAAGACGTACTAACAACGTTTCACACGGCTAATTTGATTTCCCTAATCCCACTTCCTGTCTGTTCTCCCAACAGGATTGGTCGTTTTGGAATATGATATCCAATCCCAAAGACCCGGGGATCTCTCACCTGTCTAAGCCCACGTTTAGCTGTCTCCTCCGTTGCTCGGTGAAGAGGTGAGTATCAGGTGTAAACATGGATTAGGGGATTATCTCTCTCTCCTTTATGTGGGGAGATATAAGATCCACACTGCAGATTAATGTGCATGGACAAAGACCAATAAATACTCCTACCAGCCTACTATCAAGATGACAAACAGGACAGAAAGAGACAAAAACAACAGACAGAGAAGGAGGAGGTACAGCGTGAACACTCCAACTAGAGAGAGAGAGAGAGAGAGAGAGAGAGAGAGAGAGAGAGAGAGACAGAAAGAGATTGTCTCACACCCCCTATTTCATTCTTTGTCTCCATATTGTCTCTGGGATTAAGTGGCGCTGGAGAAGATGGCTGCCGTTTTACAGCCCTCTAACCAATTGTACTATTATGTGTGTTTTTTCGTGTTATTGGTAATTTATTCTGTACATAATGTTTCTGCCTCCGTCTCTTATTACCAAAAAGAGCTTCTGGATATCAGGACAGCGATTACTCACCTCGTATTGGACGAAGATTTTTTCTTCAACGAGTCGGATGCGAAGGATATCCTACAGACACCCGACAAGGCCCAAAATCCCCGTCATTCGCATGAGAAAGAGACGGAGATATCGTAGACGTAGGTCGGGGTGCCTTGTAAGGATCCGAGCGAGTAAACTGCCATCAAACCTATTAGCCAATGTTCAATCATTTGAAAATAAATTAGATGACCTAAGATTACGGTTATTTTACCAACGGGACATTAAAAACTGTAATATCTTATGTTTCACCGAGTCGTGGCTGAACGACAACATGGATAACATACAGCTGGCGGGCTATACGCTACATCGGCAGGATAGAACGGCTGACTCCGGTAAGACAAGTGGTGGTGGTCTGTGTATATTTGTAAACAAAAGCTGGTGCATAAAATCTAATACCAAGGAAGTCTCTAGGTTTTGCTCGCCGGAGGTAGTGTATCTTATGATAAGCTGTAGACCACACTATTTACCAAGAGACTTTTCATCAATATTTTTCGTAGCTGTCTATCTACCACCACAAACCGATGCTGGCACTAAGATTGCACTCAATAAGCTGTATAAGGCCATAAGTAAACAGGAAAACGCTCATACAGAGGCAGCGCTCCTAGTGGCCGGGGACTTTAATGCAGGGAAACTTAAATCCGTTCTACCTCATTTCTACCAGCATGTTAAATGTGCAACCAGAGGAAATAAAACTCTAGACCACCTTTACTCCACACACAGATGCATACAAAGCTCTCCCTCGCCCTCCATTTGGCAAATCTGACCATAACTCTATCCTCCTGATTCCTGCTTATAAGCAAAAACTAAAGCAGGAAGCACCAGTGACTCGGTTAATAAAAAAGTGGTCAGATGACGCAGATGCTAAGCTACAGGACTGTTTTGCTAGCACAGACTGGAATATGTTCCGGGATTCTTCAGATAGCATTGAGGAGTGCATCAATAAGTGCATCGATGACGTCGTCCCCACAGTGACCGTACGTACATACCCCAACCAAAAGCCATGGATTACAGGCAACATCCACACTGAGCTAAAGGGTAGAGCTGCCGCTATCAAGGAGCGGGACCCTAAACTGGACGCTTATAAGAAATCACGCTATGCCCTCCAACGAACCATCAAACAGGCAAAGAGTCAATACAGGACTAAGATTGAATCGTACTACACCGGCTCTGACGCTCGTCGAATGTGGCAGGGCTTGAATCTATTACAGACTACAAAGGGAAGCACAGCCGCGAGCTGCCAAGTGACACAAGCCTACCAGATGAGCTAAATCACTTCTATGTTCACTTCGAGGCAAGCAACACTGAAGCATGCATGAGAGCATCAGCTGTTTCGGATGACTATGTGATCACACTCTCCGTAGCCGATGTGAGTAAGACTTTTAAGCAGGTCAACGTTCACAAGGCCACAGGGCCAGATGGATTACCAGGATGTGTACTCTGAGCATGTGCTGACCAACTGGCAAGTGCCTTCACTGACATTTTCAACATGTCCCTGACATGTTGCTCACATCAACACCATTATCCCAGAACCACTCCAATGTGCATACCGCCCCAACAGATCCACAGATGAAACATTCTCTATTGCACTCCACACTGCCCTTTCCCTCCTGGACAAGAGGAACACTTACGTGAGAATGCTATTAATTGACTACAGCTCAGCGTTCAACACCATAGTGCCCTCAAAGCTCATCACTAAGCTAAGGATCCTGGGACTAAACACCTCCCTCTGCAACTGGATCCTGGACTTCCTGACGGGCCACCCTCAGGTGGTAAGGGTAGGTAACAACACATCTGCCACACCGATCCTCAACACGGGGGCCCCTCAGGGGTGCGTGCTCAGTCCCCTCCTGTATTCCCTGTTCACCCATGACTGTATGGCCAGGCACGACTACAACACCATCATTAAGTTTGCAGACGACACAACAGTGGTGGGCCTGATCACCGACAACGATGAGACAGCCTATAGGGAGGAGGTCAGAGACCTGGCCGTGTGGTGCCAGGATAACATCCTTTCCCTGTGATCAAGACAAAATAGATGATTGTGGACTACAGGGGAAAAAAGGGGACTGAGCACACCCCTATTATGTGGTCCTCTGTAGCTCAGCTGGTAGAGCACGTCGCTTGTAACGCCAAGGTAGTGTGTTCGATCCCCGGGACCACCCATACACAAAAATATATGCACGCATGACTGTAAGTCGCTTTGGATAAAAGCGTCTGCTAAACGGCATATTATTATTATTCTCATCGATGGGCTGTAGTGGAACAAGTTGAGAGCTTCAAGTTCCTTGGTGTCCACATCACCAACAAACTAACATGGTCCAAGCACACCAAGACAGTCGTGAAGAGGGTACGACAAAGCCTATTCCCCCTCAGGAGACTGAAAAGATTTGGCATGGGTCCTCAGATCATCAAAAAGTTCTACAGATGCACCATCGAGAGCATCCTGACTGGTTGCATCACCGCCTGGTATGGCAACTGCTCGGCCTCCAACCACAAGGCACTACAGAGGGTAGTGCGTACGGCCCAGTACATCACTGGGGCCAAGCTTCTTGCCATCCAGGACCTCTATACCAGGCGGTGTCAGAGGAAGGCCCTAAAAATTGTCAAAGACTCCAGCCACCCTAGTCATAGACTGTTCTCTCTGCTGCCGCACGGCAAGCGGTACCGGAACGCCAGGTCTAGGTCCAAAAGGCTTCTTAACAGCTTCTACCCCCAAGCCATAAGACTCCTGAACTATTTGCACTACCCGCCCACCCCACCCCATCCCCCTCTTTTACGCTGCTGCTACTCTGTTTATTATTTATGCATAGTCACTTTAACTCTACCCACATATTACCTCAATTACCTCGACTTGCCGGTTCCCCCGCACATTGACTCTGTACCGGTACCCCCCCTGTATATATAGCCTCCCTACTGTTATTTTATTTGACTGCTGCTCTTTAGTTATTTGCTTTTATTATATTACTTAACACTTTTTTTTGTGTGACTTTTTTCTTTAAAAAACTGCAATTGTTGGTTAAGGGCTTGTAAGTAAGCATTTCACTGTAATGTCTACACCTGTTGTATTCGGCGCATGTCGCAAATACATTTTGATTTGATTTGACACCCTGATGCCAGATTTAGACTCTCAGGTAAGAACATTTAACAACCTTGGTGATGTTGTTTTCAAGTTATAATGTTGAGAATTCCCCTGCCGGTGAGTCGTTCCACTACATCCTTCACACACTGTATGTCCTTAGTTTAGTTTATTAGATTCCCCATTAGCTGCTGTCCATCACTACATCCTTCACACATGTCCTTAGTTTAGTGTTGCCCGTGCTGCAGAGGCTCTTCCTGGTCCACACTCCTCTGGTCATAAAGTTCCCTCTCATGTGTCTCTCTGTTGGGTTGCCCTTATTTCCTCTGCTTGGGAAAGGTGTCTGTGATTCACAGACCAGCCCAAGTGGAGGGCTGCTCTCTTTAATGGTTTTTTCCAGATGGATTTGTGGCTTGCTAGAACCACCCATGGTGGCCTCCAGAGAAGAGCCCAGACGGTACTTGCCATACTGCCTGACCTCAGTCCAGAGGACTCTGGGGTATGCAGAGACTTTAGATGCATACAGAGTGACCAAAGGATTCAATAGCACCTGCCATGACACACACACACACACACACACACACACACACACACACACACACACACACACACACACACTGTTTGTTCATCCTCACCCGACTGACTCTATGTGATAAATTGAAAATCTTGAGACCTGCATCTGACCCTAACCCGCTAATATAGAAAATGTGCTGTACATTCAGAGATGGCGGAGCGATTGTTTGACAGGCCTTTTAAATAGGCCCATGTTTCTGTTTATAATTTCAGACATTTTTTGGTAGCCCATTTGTTAGTCTACTTGTCTGTGATTTCATACGCGCAGCTTCTCTTCTGTCATTCCGGGTTTCATAGGTGCCGTGGGTTTCTAGTTTGGGGAAGGACATTTTCACTATAAAAATGCACTTTTTATCATAAAGCATTCCATGCATCATTGGATTTGCAGACCTATGTAAGATAGCTAATAATTCCTAATGCGATGAGTAGATTGGATAGTGGTAATTAAGGCTAATAATTTAACTCAAACACTGTTTAATAAAAAAAAAGACTGGTGGACCGTGGTGATGGGAGACTAGACTGGTGGACCGAGGTTGATGGAGACAGACTGGTGGACGAGGTTGATGGAGGACAGGACTGGTGGACCGTGGTGATGGAGGACAGAATGGTGATGGGAACCGAGGTGATGAGACAGACTGTGGACCGAGGTGATGGGAGACAGACTGGTGGGACCGAGGGTGATGGGAGACAGACTGGTGGACCGTGGTGATGGAGACAGGACTGGTGGACAGACTGGTGGGACCGAGTGGTGATGGGGGACGGTGGACCGTGGTGATGGAGACAGACTGGTGGACCGATGAACATGGTGGACCGAGGTGATGGGAGACAGACTGGTGGACCGTGGTGATGGAGACAGACTGGTGGACCGTGGTGATGGAGACAGACTGGTGGACCGTGGTGAGTGATGGAGACAGACTGGTGGACCGTGGTGATGGAGACAGACTGGTGGACCGATGTGATGAGAGAGACTGGTGGACCGAGGTGATGGGAGACAGACTGGTGGACCGAGGTGATGGAGACAGACTGGTGGACCGAGGTGATGGAGACAGACTGGTGGACCGTGGTGATGGAGACAGACTGGTGGACCGAGGTGATGGAGACAGACTGGTGGACCGAGGTGATGGAGACAGACTGGTGGACCGAGGTGATGGAGCGACTGGTGGACCGTGGTGATGGAGACAGACTGGTGGACCGAGGTGATGGAGACAGACTGGTGGACCGTGGTGATGGAGACAGACTGGTGGACCGTGGTGATGGAGACAGACTGGTGGACCGAGGTGATGGGAGACAGACTGGTGGACCGAGGTGATGGAGCGGACTGGTGGACCGTGGTGATGGAGACAGACTGGTGGACTGAGGTGATGGAGACAGACTGGTGGACCGTGGTGATGGAGACAGACTGGTGGACTGAGGTGATGGAGACAGACTGGTGGCATATCAATGACGACCATATCTGTGTCCCACATGGAACCCTATTCCCTATACCGTAGGGATATTTAGCCATAGGGTTGTGGTCAAAAGTAGTGCACTATATAGGGAATAGATTGCTATTTGGGACATAACCATGATTTATGTGATTCTCCTCCCCCTCCCTTCTTCTTCCCCTCTCACATTCCTCCGTTCTGTTCGTTTCACAAACGTTCTCTCCTTCCTTCAGGATGTTTGTGTCCTTTAAAAAGACCAAGATAAGATATCCTTCCATGTCACTTGCATCATTCTGTTCATATGTCACTTCCACAGTCGTGTCAATGCTGCCCTTCAAGAAAACACTTCTGGTTCATCAGCAGGCAAATGTCAAACTCTGTGACAACATAAAGGTCACTAATCCCTGGTGTTGGCGTCTGTGTGTTTTAATTCTCTATGGGATTATCTGACGGGTGTGTGTGTCAGGGGATTGTTTGACTGTGTGTGTCTGTGTGTGTGTGTGTGTGTGTGTGTGTGTCTGTGTGTGTGTGTGTCTATGTGTGTCTGTGTGTGTGTGTGTGTCTGTGTGTGTGTGTGTGTGTGTGTCTGTGTGTGTGTCTGTGTGTGTGACAATGCTCAAGTACAAGTGTGTTTGATGATGACTTGTGTGACAAGTTAGTGGCATTATCAATATGGGTTAGGTTATCAATGTGGGTTAGGTTATGAATATGGGTTAGGTTATCAATGTGGGTTAGATTATCAATATGGGTTAGGTTATCAATGTGGGTTAGATTATCAATAGGGGTTAGGTTATCAATGTGGATTAGTTTATCAATGTGGGTTAGGTTATCAATGTGGGTTAGGTTATCAACGTGGGTTAGGTTATAAATGTGGGTTAGGTTATCAATATGGGTTAGGTTATCAATGTGTGCAGAGAGAGAGACAGATTTATAGACAGCAGTGGCTGTATTAGCCAGAGGGGAGAATAACTTCAGCGGGAATTAGAGAATGACGACTTGCAAATGAGAGACAATTAAATAATCACTATTCTGTATATAGTTTACTACCTTTGACCAAAGCAATATAGTGCACTATGAAGGGGATAGGGTGCCATTTAGAGTGAAGCCATTAAAGAAGATAACTCCCCATCTCTTGACTGCTGGGATTGGGGTCAGAGAGTTCGGAGGGAAACAGGCTTCTCATTGGACTGCTGGGATTGGGGTCAAAGAGTTCGGAGGGAAACAGGCTTCTCACTAGTGGAGCTCATTAAAGAAGATAACTCCCCATCTCTTGACTGCCGGGATTGGGGTCAGAGAGTTCGGAGGGAAACAGGCTTCTCACTAGTGGAGCTCATTAAAGAAGATAACTCCCCACCTCTTGACTGCTGGGATTGGGGTCAGAGAGTTCGGAGGGAAACAGGCTTCTCACTGGACTGCTGGGTTTTTATTGCTATCTGTCTGTAATGTTAGTCCTTCTATATCCTTTGTTAATATGAACTCTTTTGACCTAAATTGCTTTTGTTTTAAAGATGAGTATTGAATTGCATGGCCTCTAAAGACACATTTAAAAGTCAGTTATAAAAAAAAAGAAAGTCCTAGTTAAAAACAAGTTATTATCCAATAGGCTTTGATTACATTTCCAAAATCCTTGCCCAAGTGGAAATTCTGTAAGAGTAATGTATATGCCAATTATTTGATGGTCCGACCGCATTCTGTGAGAATGCCATAAGAAAGTAGTCATGACGACCAGCCTGATTGAGCCTCCGCCATGTATATCTCACTAGGTCAGGATATTTAAGACTCCATATATCCACTAGTTCCAATATATCCATGATACTCGTGATTTTCTTAAGTGTATGAGGGTGATAGTTTGTAGTGTGATTTCCTTTACGGTCCATTGAGGTATTTAAAACCGTATTATAATCTCCCACCATAATAACAGAGGCTTGATCAATTATTATATGTATTTTCAAAGAAGCGTGGATCATCATTATTTGGACCGTATAGATTAATGAGCCAAATCTGTTTATGGTACAATAACATATTTAAAATAATCCGTCTAAAAGTGGATCTTTTTGGAGAATTTGCACATTTGGTTAAAAATGATTGTTAATTAATATCATCACCCCTTTTGAGTTTCTTTGCCCATAGGAGAAGAATATTTTGCCCCCCAGTCCTTTTTACACAGAAGTTCATCTAAAATTGTTGAATGAGTTTCCTGTAAACAATAGATATTATATTCCTTTTATTTTAGCCAGGTAAATACTGATCGTCTTTTCTTATGATCTGATAAGCCATTACAATTATAATTTCACCATGAAGAGATACATTTACATTTTAGTCATTTAGCAGATGCTCTTATCCAGAGCAACTTACAGTTAAGTGAGTGCATACATTTTTCATACTGCCCCCCCCCCCCCCGTGGGAATCGAACCCACAACCCTGGCGTTGCAAACGCCATGCTCTACCAACTGAGCTACATCCCTGCCGGCCATTCTCTCCCCTACCCTGGACGACGCTGGGCCAATTCCAATTGTAATTGCTAATTGTGCGCCGTCCCATGGGTCTTTTAATTTATTTTATTTCTTTAACCTTTATTTAACCAGGTAAGAAGCCAGTTGAGAACAAGTTCTCATTTACAACTGCGACCTGGCCAAGATAAAGCATAGTAGTGCGATAAAAACAACAACACAGAGTTACATATGGGGTAAAACAAAACATAAAGTCAAAAAATATATATACAGTGTGTGCAAAAGTAGCAAGTTATGAAGGTAAGGCAAACCAGGTCTCCCGGTCGCGGCTGGCTACGACAGAGACTGGATTCGAACCAGGATCTCTAGTGGCACAGCTAGCACTGCGATGCAGTGCCTTAGACCACTGCGCCACTGATACAAGTTTCAATTATATTTATCATAATATAACATTTTACATTTACATTTTAGTCATTTAGCAGACGCTCTTATCCAGAGCGACTTACAGTTTAGTGAGTGCAAACATTTTTCATACTGAGTGCATACATTTTTCATATAAGTTCGTAAACTTACCATTAAATGTACCATAATGATTGAGAGACCATATAACTGTACCATGATATTTGCATTGCTACTAAGTAAACCTCCAATTGTTCTCCACTATTCCACCCGGTGAAACCTCCCCCCATCCCAAGTTGGGTTGTCATCCCAGTGACTGGCAGACCACCCCTGTCCCCTGGATCCTAGGGCCTTTGAGAGATTGGGACACATTATATACAGTTATTTAAAAATATATATATACAGTTGAAGTCGGAAGTTTACATACACTTAGGTTGGAGTCTTTAAAACTCGTTTTTCAACCACTCCACAAATTTCTTGTTAACAAAATATAGTTTTGGCAAGTTGGTTAGGACATCTACTTTGTGCATGACACAAGTAATTTTTCCAACAATTGTTTACAGACAGATTATTTCACTTATAATTCACTGTATCACAACTTCAGTGGGTCAGAAGTTTACATACACTAAATTGACTGTGCCTTTAAACAGCTTGGAAAATTCCAGAGAATTATGTCATGGCTTTAGAAGCTTCTGATAGGCTAATTGCCATCATTTGAGTCAATTGGAGGTGTACCTGTGGATGTATTTCAAGGCCTACCTTCAAGCTCAGTGCCTCATTGCTTGACATCATGGGAAAATGAAAAGAAATCAGCCAAGACCTCAAAAAAAAAATTGTAGACCTCCACAAGTCTGGTTCATTCTTGGGAGCAATTTCCAAACGCCTGAAGGTACCACGTTCATCTGTACAAACAATAGTACGCTAGTATAAACGCCATGGGACCACGCAGCCGTCATACCGCTCAGGAAGGAGACGCGTTCTGTCTCCTAGAGATGAACGTACTTTGGTGCGAAAAGTGGAAATCAATCCCAGAACAACAGCAAAGGACCTTGTGAAGATGCTGGAGGAAACGGGTACAAAAGTATCTACATCCATAGTAAAACGAGTCCTACATCGACATAACCTGAAAGGCCGCTCAGCAAGGAAGAAGCCACTGCTCCAAAACCGCCATAAAAAAGCCAGACTATGGTTTGCAACTGCACATGGGGACAAAGATCGTACTTTTTGGAGAAATGTCCTCTGGTCTGATGAAACAAAAATAGAACTGTTTGGCCATAATGACCATTGTTATGTTTGGAGGAAAAAGGGGGTGCTTGCAAGCCGAAGAACACCATCCCAACCGTGAAGCACGGGGGTGGCAGCATCATGCTGTGGGGGTGCTTTGCTGCATGAGGGACTGTGCACTTCACAAAATAGATGGCATCATGAGGAAGGAAAATTATGTGGATATATTGAAGCAACATCTCAAGACATCAGTCAGGAAGTTAAAGCTTGGTCGCAAATGGGTCTTCCAAATGGACAATGACCCCAAGCATACTTCCAAAGTTTTGGCAAAATGGCTCAAGGACAACAAAGTCAAGGTATTGGAGTGGCCATCACAAAGCCCTGACCTCAATCCTATAGAAAATGTGTGGGCAGAACTGAAAAAGCGTGTGCGAGCAAGGAGGCCTACAAACCTGACTCGGTTACACCAGCTCTGTCAGGAGGAATGGGCCAAAATTCGCCAAACTTATTGTGGGAAGCTTGTGGAAGGCTACCCAAAACGTTTGACCCAAGTTAAACAATTTAAAGGCAATGCTACCAAATACTAATTGAGTGTATGTAAACTTCTGACCCACTGGGAATGTGATGAAAGAAATGAAAGCTGAAAGAAATCATTCTCTCTACTCTTATTCTGACATTTCACATTCTTAAAATAAAGTTGTGATCCTAACTGACCTAAGACAGGGAATTTTTACTAGGATTACATATCAGGAATTGTGAAAAAATGAGTTTAAATGTATTTGGCAAAGGTGTATGTAAACTTCCGACTTAAACTGTATATTTACTGTATATTAAAAAATCTAATAATCTAAAATCAAACAATTACCTAATAATGTAATAATGTAGACAGTTCATGTGAAGGTTTGTTAACTATAACCAGGATTGCCATAAAAAATTACATTTTTGGCAAGCAATTATTGTGATTCATCCTATATTGTCCCTAACATCATTACCCCATAGCAACAGATGTGGGATACACACACACACATGCACACACACACACACACACACACAGACACACACACACACACACACACACACACACACACTCACACACACACACACACACACACACAGACACACACACACACAGACACACACACACACACACACACACACACACACACAGACACACACACACACAGACACACACACACACACTCACACACACACACACACACACACACACACACACACACACACACACACACAGACACACACAACCACATGCTCAGATGTTCAACAGTTGTTCCATCCCTGAGCCCAACTCAAGAGAAGACATGATGTGTGAATACATATACAGTTGAACAGTGAGGGAAAAAAGTATTTGATCCCCTGCTGATTTTGTACGTTTGCCCACTGACAAAGACATGATCAGTCTATAATTTTAATGGTAGGTTTATTTGATCGGTGAGAGACAGAATAACAAACAAAAAATCCAGAAAAACGCATGTCAAAAATGTTATAAATTGATTTGCATTTTAATGAGGGAAATAAGTATTTGACCCCCTCTCAATCAGAAAGATTTCTGGCTCCCAGGTGTCTTTTATACAGGTAAAGAGCTGAGATTAGGAGCACACTCTTAAAGAGAGTGCTCCTAATCTCAGCTTGTTACCTGTATAAAAGACACCTGTCCACAGAAGCAATCAATCAATCAGATTCCAAACTCTCCACCATGACCAAGACCAAAGAGCTCTCCAAGGATGTCAGGGACAAGATTGTAGACCTACACAAGGCTGGAATGGGCTACAAGACCATCGCCAAGCAGCTTGGTGTGAAGGTGACATCAGTTGGTGCGATTATTCGCAAATGGAAGAAACACAAAAGAACTGTCAATCTCCCTCTGCCTGGGGCTCCATGCAAGAGCTCACCTCGAGGAGTTGCAATGATCATGACAACGGTAAGGAATCAGCCCAGAACTACACGGGAGGATCTAGTCAATGATCTCAAGGCAGCTGGGACCATAGTCACCAAGAAAACAATTGGTAACACACTACGCCATGAAGGAGTGAAATCCTGCAGTGCCCGCAAGGTCCCCCTGCTCAAGAAATCACATATACAGGCCCGTCTGAAGTTTGCCAATGAACATCTGAATGATGGAAGAGGAGAAATGGGTGAAAGTGTTGTGGTCAGATGAGACCAAAATGGAGCTCTTTGGCATCAACTCAACTCGCCGTGTTTGGAGGAGGAGGAATGCTGCCTATGACCCCAAGAACACCATCCCCACCGTCAAACATGGAGGTGGAAACATTATGCTTTGGGGGTGTTTTTCTGCTAAGGGGACAGGACAACTTCACCACATAAAAGGGACGATGGACGGCGCCATGTACCGTCAAATCTTGGGTGAGAACCTCCTTCCCTCAGCCCCAGGGCATTGAAAATGGGTCGTGGATGGGTATTCCAGCATGACCACACGGCCAAGGCAACAAAGGAGTGGCTCAAGAAGAAGCACATTAAGGCCCTGGAGTGGCTTAGCCAGTCTCCAGACCTTAATTCCATAGAAAATCTGTGGAGGGAGCTGAAGGTTCGAGTTGCCAAACGTCAGCCTCGAAACCTTAATGACTCTGCAAAGAGGAGTGGGACAAAATCCCTCCTGAGATGTGTGCAAATCTGGTGGCCAACAACAAGAAACACCTCTGTGATTGCCAACAAGGGTTTTACCACCAAGTACTAAGTCATGTTTTGCAGAGGGGTCAAATACTTATTTCCCTCATTAAAATGCAAATCAATTTATAACATTTTTGACATGTGTTTTTCTGGATTTTTTTGTTGTAATTCTGTCTCTCACTGTTCAAATAAACCCCTAACATTAAAATTATAGACTGATCATGTCTTTGTCAGTGGGCAAACGTACAAAATCAGCAGGGGATCAAATACTTTTTTCCTTCACTGTAGCTGTTTGAGAAGGCATACAAAATTGAGCTAGAATGGGGAGATTTGATTAACCAATATTCAGTCCTATTTGATGGAGCTCAGATCCACCCCCTTCCCCTGAAACAAACACGCTGGTTCCTTGTTGTGACCATTTTCCCAAGCGTCTCTGTACAGTCAGATCTTTGATTATTTTATGCCACCAGGGCCACAATAATTTGCCCCCTCTCTGAATAGTTGTAAATTGCTGCGGTGTTGTCACTTTTAAGGACACAAGCTCAAGTACACAGTACAAATATGATTTAAAAAATGAAAATAAACAATGTTTTATATGATGTATTTCCTGTTTAACAAAACTGTATGAATAAGGCTTGAAAATACTTGTATTATTGTTGTGCTCAGGGCACCCTGGTCTCAATGGGTTTACCCTGACTAAATAAAAGTCCATGTTTCACTTAATTTTTTTATTTAAAAATAATGAGGATCTGATATGTCACTTTTTCTTTATCCAACATTGTAAATTGGAGATATCATCGATGATATACTTCTGGGCTGCATTCGCACCATAAACGTTATAGAACGTTGTCCAGCTTGACGTAGATTCAGGTGAATACTTTGGGAACGCTGAGCCAGATGGTCTTTAGGCTGTGAAGCGCCGGACTACAGACATATCGTTTTCAACCTACAAGACCTATAAGACCTATAGACGGGAGTAGGCAAGAAGGAGTCTGCCGAGGTTGAATAAAGTAATAATAATAATATGCCATTTAGCAGACGCTTTTATCCAAAGCGACTTACAGTCATGCATGCATACATTTTTTGTGTATGGGTGGTCCCGGGGATCGAACCCACTACCTTGGCGTTACAAGCGCCGTGCTCTACCAGCTGAGCTACAGAGACCACCAAAGTAATGTCTAGTTGGTCAGAAAGGAATTGGAAGTTACCGAGTGAGTGTCTTTGATAACTGCCTAGTTGGTTAGTGTAAAACGCAGATAATGAACTAACTGCAATTATCATAAGGCATTATTTTGTAGCTAGCTACATTGGCTATATATCTGTCAGATGTCAAGTAAGCAGGATCGTGGCATGTCAGAAACAATGCAATGTTGGCTAGCTAGCTCACGTTAGCTAAATGACGCTAGCAAGCTAGCGAGCTAATGCCTACAGATGTAACTCGGAGGTGAAGCCTTCAATAGTCGATACTTCTAGAATTAATAGGATTGTCATTTAGCTAGCTAGCTAGGTAGCTAGGCTAATCACCCTATTTGAATCCGCTGCAGAATTAGAGTGATGATGGAATAAATTGAGGTTGCAAGTGTTAGTGAAATGATACATGGTGCCATAATATAAATAATAGCATAGCTATAAATGTACATGGATGCCATATCATTTGTCATAATCATTATCACAAAATGGAGCGCATATTTTTTATCAACTAGCTTGGGTTTCCACTTGTTAGCACATCCACAAAGTCAAATTGGCCAAATCATAAAAATTAATGAAAACAAACTTTTGCTTTTTTGGTCTTAATTTAAGGTTAAGTATAAGGTTATCAGTGTTGTTAGGTTAGGCTTAGGTGTAAAATCAGATTTTAAGTAGAACAATTGTAGAAATAGGCAGGATGTATGACTTACTTTGTGGCTGTGGTAACTAGTGACACATGCTCTGTTTTTTACAGGCATGAATCACGCATCCAGGCTGAGGATTGCTATCAGCAGGAACATGGACCACTCCATGTCACTAAGTCATGATATTATGTTTTACATTGCATTACACCACTTCAAGAGCTAATCCTCCACTCATGTAAGAAGTGGAGAAGTCGTATGCACCATACAATAGTCTACTCCTGCAGTAAATCCCTGTCATAGAGACTGATTAGAGGGTTAGGTAGGAGACCCTGGGCCAGTGGGAGGTCAGGGGTCAGGGCTCTCTCTTTCAAGCACACGCTCTACCTCTATCCGTCTCTCTCCAGGTGCTACAGAGACAGGCTGGTCCAAGGACCTCCAGAGCCTTCTGACCAACTACCTGCGATCTCAGCAGAGCCCAGAGAAGTAAGCTCCACTCGTGATAGTATAGATGAAGCACTATGTAAACCTCCTTCACTATGGCAGTCTGCTTGTGTGATGCTAGCATATTATCCAGGGCCAGTGGTTGGACTGGATTTACTGGACTCACTCCAACTCATAGTCTCTCCTCTGTAAAAGTCTCCCAGATTTTTATCAAAACTCATGTTTCCATCCCCCTTTCCTCTAGGTGAGTCTGCTGGGCTATGGAACTCTAGAGCAGCACATCAACAAACCTGCCACCACGTTGTCAGCTATATGCAGACTTTAAACAGTCACATTTTGGGGATGACCAAATGCTATAGTTTTGTGTAAACAACTCATTTTCATTTTTTTAAATTGTAAGATTAAAAAGCAATCACTTTTTTATAGAATGTTTGTCCTGTTGGTCTTCACATTTTTCACTAATTTCTGTGATAACTTAAACATCAAGACAAATACACGTAGAGCTTATTATTTATAAGGTCTAAAATAAATGCAAGTCTCATGTCCAGATTGAACACATTTTTATTAATGTATATCATACAGGTGTCTAAACTAAAATATAAATCCCATACAAGATTAAAGAATGGGGGGAAAAAGTGAATAAAAGTCGGTGCTTGATTCCGTAGCAGTTTGTATGAATTTGATTTTGATTTGGTTACATACGATACATGTTGACGGAATGGCTGAGAGACAGAGAGTGTTGCTGAACTTCCGGAACTACTGATGGCCCCAGTTTTCTACTTCCGGAACCACTGATGGCCCCAGTATTCAGTCAGAGAGTGTTGCTGTACTTCCGGAACCACTGATGGCCCCAGTATTCTACTTCCGGAACCACTGATGGCCCCAGTATTCAGTCGGGAAGCTTGAAGAAGATGTGTGTCACCATCCAGGTCCTTGTCACAGCATGCAGTGGTCTGATTGGGAGATGACAAATGCATTATGCACCTTTCATCACGAAAGCCATGTTCACTGCACATGTTGCTGAACAATTCAACCCTTTTGTTAGTGTCATTGATATGGAAATGAACAAATATTCAGTTCATAAGCATTGACTGTAATACTTCTAGGGTCCTGTGGTGAAAGACTGCTGTGCAAGGTATTGGGCAACAGCTTTCTTTCCAGGCCCGTATTCACAAAGGGTCTTCAGTGTAGGAATAGTGAACTGGGACCAGCTCTCCCTTGTCAATGTAGTTATTCATTGTGATAAAAGGCTAAACTGATCCTAAATCAGTAGACCTACTGTGAGATGCTTTGTGAATACGGGCCCTGGTCTGTCTGCATGCTGCTTTCTAGTGATTGAACTCAATCTGAAATGCAACAACACCAAAACCATGAATAAGAATTATCCCAGTCAGTCAGTAACTTTTGTTAACTAATGAAACACTAATGTAAATGTGCACAAGCCTATTCAGCCAAACAACAGCCTATTTGGTCCTCTGTAGCTCAGCTGGTAGAGCACGGCGCTTGTAACGCCAAGGTAGTGGGTTCGATCCCCGGGACCACCCATACACAAAAATGTATGCACGCACGACTGTAAGTCGCTTTGGATAAAAGCGTCTGCTAAATGGCATATTTTATTTTTTATTTTTTTTATTTGCAGTGAAATCAAGGGGGGGCATTTTTCTTGCCAACTTTTTCAGTCACCAGTGCATCAATAAACGAAGAAGTTTGACAAAAAAGTGAACACAACAGTCAGTATTATAGCTAGTAAATATATATATTTGTTATTTTCTAGAAACCTAGCTACAGCCCACTTAGCTAGCTAAGGTGGTGAACTCAGACTGATGTTGGGGGTTAGGTAACGTTAGCCTACTTTCCCCCAGCAGTTTCAATCTAGCTAGCTAGCTAGCTAATGGCATTTTTTATCAACTTTATCAATCAGATGGATAGCTTAGCAAATATAGCTATTTGTTTTGGCATCTTTCCCTCTCCTTTTCCTGTCTCTGGATCTGCCAAGGAAAACGTCTCCTTTGTGTCTCTTCCTCCATCCTGTAGAAGTAGACGGAGAACAGCAAGAAGGTTCCAATCAGTGCTGGTCCCATTTTACAAGTCGTGGACCGAAGGCACTGCCTGCTGTGGGATGTCCAGACCTATCGCCAGGTAGCAGCGGGCGTACGCTATCCTGTTTCTCGTGGGCCTGTGACAGACTCAACTAATTGTGTGAGGGGTGGGAGTGGGTGGAGATCGCCGTTCCCTTCTCCAGCCGTTGTATTGGGCAGTTCAATGGTGAGAAATGTCTCAGTCCCTGGAGCAAAAACTATGCTATCCAGGAGCACGACTAAAGGACATCAATAAGCTCCTCCCAAACATTTTAAATCAGCATCAGGAAATCGAGTCTATCATAGTTCATGTGGGATTCAATGCTACCTCTGCTAAGCTTCACAGTAAAGCAATAAAAACAATCAAGCATTCCAGAAAAAAAGCGCAAAAAATAACCCACGTTAACATAGAGTATGTAGCTTAAGAAACTAGGTTCATGAAATCAATAATTTGCTAGTAATACGGTTATAAGATCTACAGAAAATACAGAAATGCCAAAGGGTCACCTAAAGCTCATTGTGGTGGGAAGCTGCTATAGACCACCAAGTGCTAACAGTCAGTATCTGGATAACATGTGTGAAATGCTTGATAATGTATGTGATATCAAAAGAGAGGTATATTTTCTGGGTGATTTAAATATTGACTGGCTTTCATCAGGCTCCAAACTCAAGAGAAAGCTTTAAACTGTAACTAGTCTGCAACCTGGTTCAGGTTATCAGTCAACCTACCAGGGTAGTTACAAATGAAATCATCAACATGTATTGATCACATGTTTACTAATGCTACAGAAATTTGCTTTAAAGCATTATCCAAATCCATCGGATGTAGTGATCACAATATAGTAGCCATATCTAGGAAAACCAAAGTTCCAAAGGCTGGGCCTAATATTGTGTGTAAGAGGTCATACAATAAGTGTTGTAGTGATTCCTATGTTGTTGATGTAGATATTATTTGTTGGTCCGCGGTTAGTAATGAGGAGCAACCAGATGCTGCACTTAACACATTAATGAAATTGCTTATCCCAGTTAATAATAAGCATGCACCCATTAAGAAAATGACTGTAAAAACTGTTAAATCCCTGTGGATTGATGAGGAATTGAAAATGGTATGGTTGAGAGGGATGAGGCAAAAGGAATGGCAAATAAGTCTGGCTGCACAACCGATTGGCAAACATACTGCAAATTGAGAAATAATGTGACTAAACTGAATAAAAAGAAGAAGAAACTACACTATGAAACAAAGACAAATGGCAAAGAATGATAGTAAAAAGCTTTGGAGCACCTTAAATGAAATTTTGGGCAAAAAGGCAAACTCAGCTCCATCATTCATTGAATAAGATGGCTCATTCATCACAAAACCCACTGATATTGCCAACTACTTTAATTATTTTTTCATTAGCAAGATTATCAAATTTAGGCATGACATGCCAGCACCAAATGCTGACACTACACATCCAAGTATATCTGACCAAATTATGAAAGACAAGCATTGTTATTTTGAATTCCATAAAGTGAGTGTGGAAGAGGTCAACAAATGATTGTTGTCTATCAACGATGACAAGCCACCGGGGTCTGACAACTTGGATGGAAAATTGCTGAGGATAAAAGTTGACGATATTGCCACTCCTATTTGCCATATCTTCAATTTAAGCCTACTAGAAAGTGTTTGCCCTCAGGCCTGGAGGGAAGCAAAAGTAATTCAAATCAAATCAAATCAAAGTTATTGGTCACATACACATGGTTAACAGATGTTATTGTGAGTGTAGCGAAATGCTTGTGCTTCTAGTTCCGACAGTGCAGCAATATCTAGCCAGTAATAAAGTAATATCTAACAGTTCTACAACAAAAACCCAATACACACAAATCTAAGTAAAGGAATGGAATAAGAATATCTAAATATATAGATGAGCAATGTAATTATCATTATCAGAGTGGTATAGTCTATGATGCAATAGATAGCATAGAAGACAGTATATACTTATGTGATGGGTAATGCAAGATGTGTAAACGTTAAAGTGGCATTATTAAAGTGACTAGTGTTCCATTTATTAAATTGGCCAGTGATTTTCAAGCCTGTATGTAGGCAGCAGCAACTCTGTGCTAGTGATGGCTGTTTAACAGACTGATGGCCTTGAGATAGAAGCTGTTTTTCAGTCTCTCGGTCCCAGCTTTGATGCACCTCTACTGTCCTCGCCTTCTGGATGATAGCGGGGTGAACAGGCAGTGGCTCGGGTGGTAGTTGTTCTTGATTATCTTGTGACATCGGGTGCTGTAGGTGTCCTGGAGGGCAGGTATGTTGCCCGCGGTGATGCGTTGTGCAGACCGCACCACCCTCTGGAGAGCCCTGCGGTTGTGGGCGGTGCAGTCGCCATACCAGGCGGTGATACAGCCCGACAGGAAGCTCTCAATTGTGCAACTGTAACCCGAGTGGCGCAGTGTTCTAAGGCACTGCATCGCAGTGCTAGCTGTGCCACTAGAGATCCTGGTTCGAGTCCAGGCTCTGTCACAGCCGGCCGCAACCGAGAGACCTATGGGCGACGCACATTTGTTCCAGCGTCGTCCAAGGTAGGGGAGGGTTTGGCCGGCAGGGATGTGGGTTTGTTTCCCACTGGGGGCCAGTATGAAAGAAAAAAAAAACGTATGCATTCACTAACGGTAAGTGGCTCTGGATAAGAGTGTCTGCTAAATGACTAAAATGTAAAAGTTTGTGAGGGTTTTAGGTGACAGGCCAAATTTCTTCAGCCTCCTGAGATTGAAGAGACGCTGTTGCGCCTTCTTCACCACACTGTCTGTGTGGTTGGACCATTTCAGTTTGTCAGTGATATGTACACAGAGGAACTTAAAACTTTCCACCTTCTCCACTGCTGTCCCGTCGATGTAGATAGGGGGTTCTCCCTCTGCTGTTTCCTGAAGTCCAAGATCATCTCCTTTGTTTTTTTGACGTTGAGTGAGAGGTTATTTTCCATGTCCTTCTAGTGCTGAACGTTTTGATGTTGACGTTTTGCCTGTTTGATTGCCTTGCGGAGGGAACGACCACTCTGTTTGTATTCTGCCATATTCCTCGTCACCTTGCCATGGATAAATGCGGTGGTTCGTGCTTTCAGTTTTTCGTGAATGCTGCCATCTATCCACGGTTTCTGGTTAGGGTAGTTTTTGATAGTCACAGTGGGTACGACATCTCCTATACACATCCTTATAAACCCACTCACCGAATCAGCATATACATCTATATTATTCTCAGAGGCTACCCGGATCATATCCCAGTCCGCATGATCAAAACAATCTTGAAGCGTGGATTCCTATTGGTCAGACCAGTGTTGAATAGTCCTAAGCACGGGTGCTTCCTGTTTGAGTTTCCGCTACCTAAGAATAGTAAAGCCCCCTCTACTGGCTCAAATAGCCGAAAAACGTATGTGTTATGGCTTTACACCCCCTGCTATATTGTGGATAAAGAGTTACCTGTCTAACAGAACACAGAGGGTGTTCTTTAATGGAAGCCTCTCCAACAAAATCCAGGTAGAATCAGGAATTCCCCAGGGCAGCTGTCTAGGCCCCTTACTTTTTTCAATCTTTACTAACGACATGCCACTGGCTCTGAGTAAAGCCAGTGAGTCTATGTATGCGGATGACTCAACACTAAACACATCAGGTACTACAGCGACTGAAATGACTGTAACACTTAACAAAGAGCAACAGTTAGTTTCAGAATAGGTGGCAAGGAATAGGTTAGTCCTAAAATTTCAAAAACTAAAAGCATTGTATTTGGGACAAATCATTCACTAAACCCTAAACCTTAACTAAATCCTGTAATGAATAATGTGGAAATTGAGCAAGTTGAGGTGACTAAACTGCTTGGAGTAACCCTGGATTGTAAACTGTCATGGTCAAAACATATTGATACACCAGTAGCTAAGATGGGGAGAAGTCTGTCCATAATAAAGCGTTGCTCTGCCTTCTTAACAGCACTATCAACAAGGCAGGTCCTGCAGGCCCTAGTTTTGTTGTTTTGAAAATTGCAATTGGCTCAGAACAGGGCAGCACGGCTGGCCCTTGGATGTACACAGAGAGCTACCATTAATAATATGCATGTCAATCTCTCCTGGCCAATGTGGAGGTGAGATTGAATTCATCACTACTTATATTTGTGAGAGGTATTGACATGTTGAATGCACCGAGCTGTCTGTTTGAATACTGGCACACAGCTCGGACACCCATGCATACCCCGCAAGACATACCACAAGAGGTCTCTTCACAGCCCCCAAGTCCAGAACAGACTATGGGAGGTGCACAGTACTACATAGAACCATGACTACATGGATCTCTAGTCCACATCAAGTAACTGATGCAAGCAGTAACATTTGATTAGAAAAACATATAAAAATACACCTAAAGGAAGAGCGGGGACTGTGAAGAGACACAGAAACAGGCACAGACACATGCATATAAACACGATAACATGGAGTTTGTGTTGTAGATACGTGGTAGTAGAGAAGGGGCCTGAAGGCACACACTTAATGTGATGTGAAATCTGTTGTGAATGTATTGTAATGTTTTTAAAATGGTATAACTGCCATAATTTTGCTGGACCCCAGGATAAGTAGCTGCTGCCTTGCCAGGAACTAATGGGGATCCATAATAAACCCCAGGAAGAGTAGTTGCTGCCTTGGCAGGAAGTAATTGGGATCACCAAAAAAATCACCTTCAAGCAGATCATCTTAGCTTTATTCTAGAACTTCAGGCCGAGGAGTAATAGCTGCTTGTTTGTAGAACCGCCGTCTTCACCAGATGTTGTCCCCAGTCAGCTCCAGAGTCTGCGTCACCGCCGTCTTCCCCAGATGTTGTCCCCAGTCAGCTCCAGAGTCTGCGTCACCGCCGTCTTCCCCAGATGTTGTCCCCAGTCAGCTCCAGAGTCTGCGTCACCGCCGTCTTCCCCAGATGTTGTCCCCAGTCAGCTCCAGAGTCTGCGTCACCGCCGTCTTCCCCAGATGTTGTCCCCAGTCAGCTCCAGGGTCTGCGTCACCGCCGTCTTCCCCAGATGTTGTCCCCAGTCAGCTCCAGAGTCTGCGTCACCGCCGTCTTCCCCAGATGTTGTCCCCAGTCAGCTCCAGGGTCTGCGTCACCGCCGTCTTCCCCAGATGTTGTCCCCAGTCAGCTTCAGAGTCTGCGTCACCGCCGTCTTCCCCAGATGTTGTCCCCAGTCAGCTCCAGAGTCTGCTTCATGCATTTCAGGGGACGTTCCTTATCAGAGCACATGCATCACACATTTCTTTCTTTAGCAGCCAAAGGGAATATACTTTTTGTTTTGGTATTGCCATCTACAAGTGGTGTATATTCTATTTATATTGGTGTATATTCTATTTATAGTGGTGTATATTCTATTTATATTGGTGTATATTCTATTTATATTGGTGTATATTCTATTTGTAGTGGTGTATATTCTATTTATATTGGTGTATATTCTATGTATAGTGGTGTATATTCTATTTATAGTGGTGTATATTCTATGTATAGTGGTGTATATTCTAATTATATTGGTGTATATTCTATTTATATTGGTGTATATTCTATTTGTAGTGGTGTATATTCTATTTATATTGGTGTATATTCTATGTATATTGGTGTATATTCTATTTATAGTGGTGTATATTCTATTTATAGTGGTGTATATTCTATTCATAGTGGTGTATAGTGGTGTATATTCTATTCATAGTGAGGTAAGATTAAAGTCCTTGTACATTTTGAACCTTTGTTTTCTGAGCAAATGAGGAATGGGGAGCATGAAAAAATTGCTTGTTTTTTTGTTTTTGCATATAAAAACAAAATATTACTTGATATTTCAATGTTAAAATGTGGGTGGGGTTAAATACGGAATGCCTGGTTAAGTGCACAGTCAACACTTCCTGTCCTTTCAAAGTAGGAATTCACCCTTCTAACTCCATTCTATGAATCTATGAATCTATTAATTAATTGATTAATAGCTGCTCATACCATGCCACAGTGCCAAGATAAGGTAAGGTCAATTTCTGCATAAGATTTTGCTGCGTTCAAAACAACTGGAAACACGGAACTGGGAAATCTCTGACTTCAGTGAGTACAAGACAATTGGGAACTCTGAGAAAAATGAGCTCCGACTGGGAAAATACATTTTGAACGGTCATCCAACTCTGAATTCCAAGTCGGGAACTCGGGCGTCTTTCTAGACCTCCGACCTGAAGATTACTGACGTCATGATTCAACCTTGTTTTTTTCAGAGTTCCCAGTTGTCTTGAAAGCACCATAAATCCAGAGAATACCAGACTTTGATGACAAAGTTTGATGACAGGAAGGACCGTCGCGCCACCTTCCTGTTGAAGTGAGCACAGCACAACAAGGTGAGTCCAAAAATGTATTGTATGCTGCTCCATAAATGATATAATATGCCAGGGAGATATGTATACTGTAGCTAAGAAAGTAATACTAAGTGTAGGTTGTGTAGTAAACTGTTAATAGCCCATGTGCCTCACCCTAATAATTTGGTCCCTTTCCCCCTCATCTGTCTCCGCACCACGTGCTCTCACCACTGGTGTCCCCCAGGGCTCAGTTCTAGGCCCTCTCCTATTCTCGCTATACACCAAGTCACTTGGCTCTGTCATATCCTCACATGGCCTCTCCTATCATTGCTACGCAGAGGACACACAACTAATCTTCTCCTTTCCCCCTTCTGATAACCAGGTGGCGAATCGCATCTCTGCATGTCTGGCAGACATATCAGTGTGGATGACGGATCACCACCTCAAGCTGAACCTCGGCAAGACGGAGCTGCTCTTCCTCCCGGGGAAGGACTGCCCGTTCCATCCCACTGGCTATAGGGTGAATGCACCAATTTGTAAGTCGCTCTGGATAAGAGCGTCTGCTAAATGACGTAAATGTGCCCTTGAGCAAGGCACTTAACCCTAATTGCTCCTGTAAGTCGCTCTGGATAAGAGCGTCTGCTAAATGACTAAAATGTAAATGTAAAATGTGTATATTCTATTTATAGTGGTGTATATTCTATTCATAGTGGTGTATATTCTATTTATAGTGGTGTATATTCTATTCATAGTGTTGTATATTCTATTTATATTGGTGCATTTAACTTGCGACAAGCCTTTAAAGTTAAAAATACAAATACAACAAAAAAATATCCTCATATCAAAAACATCTCTAAATCATCTCTCTCTCCTTTTCTCTTTCTCCCCCTCTCCCTCCCTCCCCCCTCCCCCTCCCTACTGCCTCTCCTTTCCTCCCTCCCCCCCTCCCCCTTCCTACTGCCTCTCATTTCCTCCCTCCCCCCTTCCCCTCCCTACTGCCTCTCCTTTCCTCCCTCCCCCCTCCCCCTCCCCCTTCCTACTGCCTCTCATTTCCTCCCTCTCCCCTCCCCTCCTCCCTCTCTCCCTACTGCCTCACCTTTCCTCCCTCCCTCCCTCCCCTCCTCCCTCTCTCCCTACTGCCTCCCCTCCCCTCCCCACCCGTCCCCTCCCCAGACAGCTAGATCCTGTACAGTGACGTAAATTGAATCCCAGATTCATTAGTGACACAAACTTTACATTATTGGTTAGCCTGTGTGTTGTACTCCAGATCCCTAGAAGACCAGTGAAACAACAGAACACTGGGCTGTCTCTGTACAGCAGCACACTGACTCCTCCTCCAGCTACTAAGGTTGCGTACTAAATGGCACCCTACTCCTTAAGTGCACTACTTTTGACCAGGACCCTATGCTGTCTCCCTCCACATCTTGCTGCTCTC